>CM041782.1:52479481-52732705 GCA_023374045.1 Limonium bicolor
ACGAAGGGATACTTGTGCCGGACAGGTTATGGACCATACCCGGCATCAATGAGTTGTATCCGGCACCACGTGATAAATGTGCTCTTCTAACGGTTAACTAACCGCCAAATCAACGAAGGGATACTTGTGCCGGACAGGTTATACCCGGCACCATACCCGGCATCAACTGATTTGGTAACGGTAATTGGCCGCCACGTCTGATGAACCGTGGTGACTTCTGCTTGTGCCGGCTAGGATGTACCCGGCATTGCCTCCGGTGTGCCTTCTGTTTTGCTCTACTTATGCCGTGAATCATACTTCCGGCATTATTCCCGGCGTCATTTGATCAGAATTCATTCCTTGCATGAAAATATAGAAAACATAAGTCTGAACATAAATAATAGACTTTATACATAATATAGCATAAATACTAGCTATTCTAACCTTATTTTGACTCTTATTTCTATAATTCTAGACTATAATATATGATAAGTCTGAGGTTTATCAAGGCCCTACACTTACCGTTTGCTAGTCCTCTAGCAAACTTAATCAGAAAAGAATAACAGCTTATGCACAAAACAGATAACCATAATAATGACAACTAGATAATCATTTTCAACTACCTGGCTCTAATTCATAAGCATCACTTAATCTTTCTTAATCCATCAAAAACATACTAATGGGTATAAAGTAAAAAATTTCAAAAAAAACCGATCAAAAACTCCTGGGCTATTTTGCATAAGGGATTCTGTAGTCTCTCATTTTTCCTGTTTCCATATTTAGCCCTATTTTTCAAGGGTTTCTGAATATGGCCAAGACCCTCATAAATGGCTTTCATGATTTAGCCCTATTTTTCAAGGGTTTCTGAACCTGACCATGATTTTTTTATTTAGAATGGGGAATTTAGGAATTAAACAAAAGGAAAAACTCTCGCTTGTTACTTTTATTCTAAGGCAATTTTTGAAACCTCATAGAATATAATGCTTATTTTTTTTCTTTTGAAAGAAGATTTTCTTCTTTTCTTTTTGCTTTTTCTTTTTTTCCATTTTTTTTACATACAATCCCCATTTAAGATTTTCACCCAAAAGAATTTTCACTGTTTCTTTGAAAAAAGAAAGGAAAACATTACCCAAAAGTAAATCAGAGATAAAAATAGGAGAAAGATCATATACTCATGTTAATAAAGAGAGTCATGAAGTTAAAAATAGAAATCTAAAAGTCATTAGAAAGCTTACCTTTTGAGAGAACAAGCGTTTCTCCTTTCCTAATCTTACTTTATCAAGGACAGGCAAAAAGCTGAGTAGGAATTCAATAAGCTTCATCTTATTATACTAAATATACTAGTTATTTATTTTATATAAAAAAATTAAAGGGGGACCCCTACCCTACACTTGGCCGGAACACTGTCCCCAGTATTCAAAGAAAGAAAAAGAAGGAAGTTCATAAAGAATTAAAAAGAAAATGAAAAGAAATATGAGAGAAAGGAATGAACTAGAATAGAATTAAATACTCCCCTTATAAAGGAAGAAGCAGGGTAGAAATGCCCTACACTTGTGGTGAGCCAAGGTATCGGATTGCGCACGGCATAAGTTAACTAAAAATAAAGGCAACTGAAACCAAACACTCACAAAAAGTACTAAGCTTCCATAATACAAGGAGAGAGTTAAATAAGTAGCCATTAGTCATACAGTAAAAAGAAAAAAAAAAGAAATAGAAAATAAAATAAATAAAAAGAAATGAAAGTAAAATAAGAGAAAGAAAGAGAGAGAAAGAACTAGATAATTGCTGCTGGTGTGGAGGAGGGTGGCGGTGGAGAATCTGATGAAGAGTCAGGAGAAGCGTTTGGAGAATCGGAGAGGCTAGAAGAGCTAGGGGTAGGGAGCCCCTTCTTCTTCGCCTCCCGGCGCGCCTTCCTCTTCTTCTTGTCCCGACGAAGGAGGCTCTTAATCAAAGCAGCCATAGAACACTCCACCGTCTTCTTCATCTCCTTTCTGGCCTTCTTTCTGTCGGCTGTCGTGGTCTTGTTCATCTGATCTACAGCCAGCAAGATACGGTCCTCAACCCGCCTCTCCTGCTCATCCTGGCGCTGAGTAATGCGCTCCTCAAAGACCTGCTGTCTCTGCCCAACCTCCAACTGATGCTGCTCAACGGAGTCTACTCTGGAAGTCAACTCAGTGTGCATACCCGCATAACTCTGCCTAAAGTCTCAAAATCACCCCAAGCGACTTGCTGAGCTGCCTGGAAGGACTCCATAGAGTGGCACTACTGCTGGAGCTCCTGACAGAAGTGGTGGAGCTTTGTAGCCGCTCTAGACTCTGCATCTGAAGTAGATGCATGGGGTGGTCCGGTGGAAATCGGAGATGGCGGAGGCAGTAAGAGCTGAGTACCCTCTCCCTGATAGATGGGGTAGTCTTGTACAGTAGTGTTGGCCCTAGGCCTCAGATCGGGGGAACATACAGGAACTCCCCAGAAGGTGACTCTCTGAGCCACCAGCGTCGCAAGAGAGCAAGGTTAATAGGGGTAGACTCGGGATGGAAGTGTAGAGCTCTAGGAATCTGAGTCTCCCCTAGTGTCTGAATGATGTGCTGGTGAATGAGCATAGGAAAGATGGGGCGCTGCCCCTCTCGGTTTAGGATAGCATCAACCAACTGCGTAAACATCAATCTCTGGACTGGGAACCGTGTCTCAACTACTCCCTGAGCTGACTCGAGAAGATACTGAAGCCACGCGCAGTCCATATCATTCAGCTCGTCAAGCTTGTAAGGCCGAATGTTATGGCGGATAACCTCCATGGCCATGCGTAACTGGAGGTCGGTGATGAAAGTAATGGGGATCACGTGTCGCTCTCGAGTGTGGGTTCTGTCCATATAACGGACACGTGATCCGAACCGAGAGAGGATAGCGCTCTGGGACTCTACTAAGGTATGCCTGCTGAATGACCGTTGTCGTCAATCGTAGTCGATACCCAGAGTTTGTGCGATGCTCTCTGTAGTGATGATAATGCCGCGTGTCGAGACGAAGGAACGGATCTAAACTCCTGAAGCCTGGGGCGGCCCACGGTACTCAGAGTTGGCGTAAAACTCATGCACCAATCCTGGGTAAAAATGTCCATGTCCGATGTCTAGTATCCCCAGCCAGCCATGTCACAAAAAGAGCTCATAAATCCTAGAGAGCTGGCGGACTTCTGAATGTACTCGTCTCTCCCGAACCCACTTACCTTTCATCTTGGAATGATGAAAGTACTAAGCAGCGGAAGGATTAACGAAACCTTCCCTATAAAATTGGGGCTCATCAGGAATGCGGGAGGGTAGAGGGAGGGGGTACCAAAATCATCCTGCTCTGGTGCTGAAGAAGTGGATCAAGGTCCACTATGAGTCTCTAGGGATGCCCTCTTCTTCTTCCCCGTCTTGGCTTTCTTGGTAGGCTGTGCGGCACTACTGGAAGCGGGTTCTCATCCTCCTCAGAGTCAAAGCAGGATGCGTGTGGAGGAGTGATGGCTCTTCGGCGAGGCATCTGCAGAAAAGAGAGAGAAATATACCACAAGATAGACCATCAATGTTAGTTCAAAAGAATTTTATAACACTTGAAGAATCCTAGAGCCGAACCAAGAGATCACCATATTCCTGTAAATTAATGTCCTAAATGAAGAATAATGTGAGCAGATTATATCCTAGGCACAAATTCAGAAGCATGGAGTCAAAAGTAGATGAAGGAAAAATAACCATAGAGTCGTGCCGGGTACGGTGCCGGACAGAAGCAACCCAGCGCATTCAGGCATCACAGTGTCGGGCAGGATGCCAGACAGAAGCCACCCGACATGTTCAAGTAGTCTTGTGCCGGATGTGTGGTACCCAGAACATTCATCCGGCACACTCATCTTCGAACCCAGATTTGCAGATTTTGAACAGAATACCACAACCAGTTCACAATTTCTTAAATAGAGTTTCGAAGCTCCCTAAATCCGTCACTAAGCTATGAAATCTAACAACTCTATATTTCATACTAACAAAATACATAAACAAATTCAAATGAGAAAAAGATAGTTTAAGGGAGAAGATGGAACCTGTTCAGTTGATAATAATCGACAGAGAGTAGCTTACGGTGGTAGAAAGGCTTTGCGGTGGTTGTTTGGCTAGGGATGCTCGATATGGAAGGTGGTGGGCGCGGTGGTCTCGAGCTACGGCGTCTGGTTTGGTGTTTGCTTTCGGGTATAGTAAAAGTGCGTGAGAGAGAACGACGTACCTGGGTATATATTTTCCGAAATCCTGAAGTTCCGGGTACGATGTCGGGTATTGGGAATCCGGCATTTCTAATTTTATCTTGTCGGTGGGTTGTCGGGTCTCACGTATCCGGTATATTGAGTTTTTAGGAAGTCGGATATATCCCACCCGGCTTTACACACGGCACTTTGTATTTTTCTCACCTGTAGCAGTTAACTTACGTATACAAGAAAAAAAAATAAAAGAGACATATATAAGCATACCAATAAGTAAAGATAAGTGTAAGGGGATAACACAAGGCAATATAATATTTTTACTAAGGGATACAGAAATTTAATAAAAATGATGGTACAAATTTTAAATAGCAAATTATGTAATTAATTCTCAAATTTTACGAAAACTAAAATTGACATTGGGACCGTGTCGGTTTTCATGCCGGAAGTATTATTCCTTGTGTCGGACTTCCTCCGAGTATGCCGGATTACAACATCCGGAATTACGCACGGCATATATAAATTAATTTAGAAAAAAATAAATAAATCAACGAATAAATAAAAGAATAAAGAATGAACGAATTAATTCAGAGAGTAAAGAATAAAAAATGAAGAAGAAGCATAAGATTGAACTGGTCGGGCATAGTGTCGGGAGTAATGCGTTCGGCATTGGACTTCCTCCAAAGGTGTCGGATTATCCTTACCCGGCATCACGCACGGCATGTTCAAAATAGAAGAAAGGATAAATGAACGAATCAAAATTAAAGAATAAAGAATAAAGAAATAAGAATAGGGCGATAACAAATTTTAGGACTTGGACTAATTCCAAGTCCCGGCAACGGCGCCATTTTGCTAACAAGGAAATTTGTAGGGAAGATTATATACAAAAAAAAATGAATAAAATAATAAAAGAATCCTACAACTCTAATACGGGTAGCGAAAATTCCCGGTCGGAATATAGTGTAAGTAAATTATGACCAAGAGTATCGAACCCAAGGGACTTAGTAGAAAATTAGTCCAAATCCTCGGTAATTACCTATCTAATAAAAGGGGGGAAAAGATAAATAATAATTTAGATTAAAGATTCTATCTAATGATCTAACTAATGATATTTATAATGGATTACCCTTGATTCGGGATAATAATCAATCTAATAACAAGTATGATCACTAAGTCAAATTGAAAAGTATCGAATTAACCAACTCTTGAACACGTCGGATGTGATGCCGGACATAAGATGCATGGCACATTCAAGAACTTTGAATGTACCGGACACCAGACACCCGGCATTGCATCCAGCAGTGTCAAAATGTCTACATTGCTTTCCATGTTTCTGGTCGAAACAAACACTCTCAATCCATTATCGAATCCAGCAAATCTATTGCCAATAAATGAACAAGAAAGAGGAGAATAAAGTGGTTAATTCCAAATCTTAATTTCCATCCCCTAATTTATAGAAGACAAAGGCAAAGATCACTTAGATTCCTTCAACCCATTCTTTTTGAATTTTGAAGTAAAGGAGAACAAGTAGCGAACTTATTCTACTATTTACAATAAGATCAAAATCTAAGTTGAAAACTCGTAACTTTATTAAATGATCATAAATGTATTACAAGAAGTATCATTCCTAACCAAAGATGACAAGGAATTATACTCCACCATCCACACATATAAAAGAAAGAATACAAAGGAGATAAGGGAATTGATCTTAGCCTTAACCCGACAAAGATTTCCTTCTCTTCGCGTGGACAGTTGCGCAGAACTTCCTTGGACACCAACACTTGGATGAATGCGGAATTAGAGAAATGAGTGGAGTGTAGGGATGTGTTGAAGTGTGTGGAAATGTGGAGAATGACGCCCTATTTATAAGCACCAATTTCTCCTTGTGCCGGGTGGAATTCCGGATCAGTTGTATCCGGCACCACGTGATAAATGTGCTCTTCTAACGGTTAACTAACCACCAAATCAGCGAAGGGATACTTGTGCCGGACAGGTTGTACCCGGCACCATACCAGGCATCAACTGAATTGGTAACGGTAATTAGCTGCCACGTCTGATGAACCGTGGTGACATCTGCTTGTGCCGGCTAGGATGTACCCAGCATTGCATCCAGCGTGCCTTCTGTTTTGCTCCACTTATGTCGTGAATCATACTTCCGGCATTATTCCCGGCGTCATTTGATCAGAATTCATTCCTTGCATGAAAATATATATAACATAAGTCTGAACATAAATAATACACTTTATACATATTATAGCATAAATACTAGCTATTCTAACCTTATTTTTACTCTTATTTCTATAATTCTAGGCTATAATATATGATAAGTCTGAGGTTTATCAGGTATGACGGGGGAAACTTCCCCACACTTAAACATGAAGCACTACTATTCATAACATTCTAACAAAACTTTTACAAAGTTTCTTTTGTTTCTCTTACTATCTCACGCATATTAGCTTCAGGCATGTACCATAGACAATAAGAACCAAGAGCCAAGATTGGCTTGCAACAAATTTATAGGCCATAGGCTAATTAGGTACACACTATTTATTACTCATTAGCTGAAGTAGAAATATAGAATCCCAATATAATGAAAGAACAAAAGTAGATAATAAAATTTAAAAGAAAGTAACAAAATAAAATAAAATAATGAAGATATTAACAAAAGACATCAAAATAGCCAAAAGCAAGAAAATAGCTAAAAAGAACGTAAAAACGAAAAGAAAAAATCAACAAAGAAGGCCACACTACTGAGCAATCCAAGCATCATGATCAGTAGGGCAAGCCTCTATAGCACCAAGGCGGGAATCGGCAACAGCAAGGTTGGTGCCAAAAGCATCAAAGTGCATGTCAACTCCAGTCATGAGCTCCTTAAAGCCATCAAAAAGAGTGGTCGTCACCGCTTTCCAATCCGTGAACCGTGTGAGAAGCTCATCATACCCCGAAGAAAATGCAGCAGCGGGCATAAGAGCATCAAGATCATCAACTCCACCACTACCTCCAACCGTAGAAGGTCCGACAGCGTCAGCACCAGAAGACCCAGCAGCTCTCAAACTGGGTCGGGCTCGACAGCGCTTCACCCATTGGTCCCTGATAAGTGAGGAATTTATCTATGTTTATATGCTTCATTGTTTATTAATTTAAGCTTAATGTTACATATTTTCTCACTTAAGTGCTTAATTATATTAAATGTTTATATTTATTCCTCACATGTGGTCTTACGCTTAAACAGGTACAAATAGTGAAGAAAAGGGTCTAGATACATGTGTTAAGAGGTTAAGAATGAAGACGAGACCAAACCTTATAATCTCATTTCGGATGACAACATCTTAGGGGCCGAAATCTTGGATTGGTGGCGCATGAAGACGGACGTTTGCAAGCATGTATACATGCACGGTGAGCAGTACATGCGTGTGGATGAAGACTTTGACTCATACAGTTGGGCCGAATTGGTCGTTGCTTTCTGGACTCGTGTGACAACAGAGGCCCGACAACTTCATTGAGGCGCAACAACCATGCAGACCATGGACAGTCATACACATGCATACACATGGGCTGGAGGCAAACAAACTTCAGAGACGTAGACTTGGACCGTGGCAGGCGCAGAAGATAGAGGCGCAGACCATGGTCGCTCTCTGGGCCGACGATTTCTTTATCATGCAAGCCATGCACTCACAGCCGCACTGAACACCAAATGTTTTACCAATCGCTGTTAACTATCACATTGATCATGGTCCATGGACATGTCATGTTGGTCGCGACATGGGCTGGATGTGGAGACATCAACTGTAAACTTCTAGGCCGGAAACATATGAGAGGTCCAGGGTCGATAAACTTCAGAGGCGTAGATGGTCTTAATGGGCCATGCGTAGCACAGACATGTACAGGGCTGACCGAGGCATGAATAAAAAGATCAGCCGCATAGGTAGATATTCTGTCAGGCCCATCATTGGCCGCGTGAGGAAGAGATCGACAGGTTTATATATTACGGCACAGTACGACATTACGATGAAGAGAGTAGAACCCTAGCCGCCTAGCACAGCAGAGCCGCCAGGGAGGAATAGACATTACGATACAGAACACAACCCTAGTAGCCTAGCGCTGTCGAGAAGATAGAGAAAGTTTGAGCAGCCGTGAGCAGTTCTAGCACAGAGCCGCGCAGGTAGACGAGCAAGAGACAGACAGAGGGAGACACATCAGACAATTTTGACAGACCGGAGTAGAAATTAGAGACTGGATTCGTCATCGTTCTTCAATTAGATAACGTTTTCTAATCTCTTTAATATTGTTATTATTTATTTGTCTCCGATGTCTGAGTAGTTGTTAGAATTCTGGTTTTATTATGGACAACTAGTTTATTGTTTTTCTTTCTGAGTTGTTAAATATAAATTCTATATAGATTGTAGTTTTGTTCCTAGTTATTCAAAGAATTCTCTTGTGATTAATTATTGCTTGAGTTTATTTGGTATGAATTGCTTACAAGTGAGAACTGTGGCGTTCATTAGACCATAGGAATATTACCAGTGAAACTACAGATGGCAATTCCTAGGGATTAGCTGACTAGAAACCAGATGAACCGTTAGTGCTACTAGTTAATTTGTAAATTTGTAACGAGAGTTAGGATTTGGGAATTGCTAGTAAGAATCTATCTTTCGGGAGACCGGTTTTAGATTAATTTAGATCTAAGGTTGCAATCTAGAATTTAGAAAACACTCAGGAAGGGAATTGATAAACTAGGAAGAAGTAGTAAACCAGGATTCGCTTTTTAGATTTATTAGAAACTCACTTTCAATTGTTTTTGTTTTATTTTAGTTTATTTAATTACTGCAATCAAACCCCCAATTTATCATTGTTATTTTTCTATAGTTTTTAGTTAGCAGATTAAAGACTTAAACTAGACACAGCCTCCTTTGGTTCGATAACCTAGGGAATACTACCTAGGAAAACTTGCTACGATAGACCAGTACACTTGCTGCAATATGTTTCACACCGTACAGTCCTCATTCTTCTCCCACTAGAATTAATGCATCATAGTCATATCAATGTGGGAGCGGGGATATTTCCCCATTCTACTCTCATGCTCGAAGATGAACTGCAGAGAATTAAGAAAAGAAAGTGCAGTAGAACTGTCTACCTACAGGATGATAAGTGGTGAAATTATGTAATTATGAGGTCTTTGTTTACCTTCCAGGGGCGTTTGTTTCAACGGGGGGAAACGAAATGGAATCAGGAAAGGGAATGGAAAGGAATGGAAAAAAATTCCCTTTGATTTTCTTGATTGTTTGTTAGAGCTGGGGGAATGAAATAAATAACCGGTCAATGGCCACCGGTCAATGGTCAATAGCTGCCGGTTGCCGGTCAACAGTCATTAATTGCCGGTCAATATTCACCAATCACCGGTCAATGGTCATTAGTTAGTGGTCAATGGTAATATGTCACTGGTCAAAGTGTACTAGGGAAGGGATCCCATTCCCTGGTAAAGGGTGGGGAATCATAATAGAGGGTTTTGGGGTAATCCTATTCCCTTTCCTGAAAATAGAAAAAACTGTCAAAACAAACAACAGGATTCCCTTTCCTGATTACCCCAAGACAAACACCCCCTCATTCAATGTTAATCATGACCTATTTCACCACTTTATAGAGTATTTTGTGTATAGTAGTGACTTATACATTTTGTTGTTATTTTAGGTAAAAGCTCATTGGGATATGAATTAAGGTGCAAAAAGAAACGCTCGGGTGCTTAAACAAAGTCTTGGAATGTGTGTCAAGAGGTCACGAATCAAAACGAGATCAAATGGGAGCAAAATGACATATTTGGTGGAATCTGGGGGTTGTCCGGACACATGTCCGGACTTTAATGTTGAGATAAACCGCGTGCAAAGCTTTTGAAAAATTTTGGGATGGCCCAGGTATCTATCTGGACCTATAGACCCGGACCACCCCCGAGAGGAACTTATTGCTTAGTTTTGAGTATGGTTCAGGTATCTGTTCGGACCCACAGATCCAGACCAACATTCTAGTGACGTCCGGACGCGGTAGTGCTCACTAGCATTCCCTTTAACTTTCTGGGAAAGACATACGATAAAGTAGGTATTTGTGGGATACCAGGATAACAGGTTTTCACCCTCCACAGAATGGGAATTTCTAGGATCTGACTTTTTGATCAAAACCATAATTTCAGACCCCCTTGTACCGAAAAATCACCCTCCACACCTTGAGATGGGGGTTTGACCCCAAATCCCTCAAACTAGCTTGTCATACCTAATTTACTTAATATAGTTGTTTGTCTCTCTAAATTCATTAGATGTGAAAGATTGATCAACTTTGTGCATTTGTTGTTTCTTCTAAGTTCATACATATGTGATTTAGGGATTTTGGCCAAGAGAGAGAGATAAGCCCTAGATTTTGCCCTTGTTAATTAGTCGGTGAATTCTATAGCTAAGGACTTGCTTAATGTTATTTAGTTATTTATACCTAACCTAATCTAGAGCTTTATTGAGCTATATAAGGGTTGACTTGTTCTATGATTTTAGAGAATCACTAGCTTTGTTCTAATAGATAACTATAGTAAATTAGGATTAATGTTATGTGTGGGGAGTATTTGGGTGATTACACTTTCCTATGGTACGTTTCCATCTAGTCCATCAAACCTCCTGTTTAGTTTTATTGTTTGTTTTCATCATATTTGAATCAAATCGTCAAGCTTGCCTCCGGTCAAACCCCCACCGTTTACTGCTTTTATTAAATGGATACTGAAACTAGGAATATTTTACATTCAATTTCCAAGTGGAACGACACTTTATTTACTTTATCGACTGGGTACACTTGCCAATAGTTAGAACTTTGCACTGTTTATATTTCTTGCAACAACTTTTTAGTGCCGTCGCCGAGGAAATTGATAATCTCTATCATTTCCCTAGTTTTGATATTTTAGTTTTTATTTAGTTTTATTTTTTGTTCGTTTTTGCTTTTTAATATTTTTCTATATTTATTTTCTCTAATAGTTTAGTATGTTGGTTTGTTTATACTTTTAGGTACCTTATGTTTATGCCAAATACTCAAGCCAGGGGTTCTGCACTTGTTAATCCAAGACCCGAGCTCGAGAGTTTTTTGTTAAGAGCTAGAAGAAGTAGAAGAGATCTGAGTATGGCCGATCAGGAACCACCGGTAATCGAGGCATGAAAAGCGCCAACATGAAGAGCAGCCAGAAGCACAATAGGAAAGCCTCAATAACTACTATCACCCATGCACCGAAGGGAGAGCCTCAGCCATAGTCATCCTAGAGATAGCACTTGTAGAAGCTGGGAAATGGGTTTTGAAAACTCATCACATTACTGCAATTAGGGACTTGGGGAGATTCATTGGGCAGAATCAAGATGACACACTGAACCACTTGAGTCTCTTCCTTGACTTCTACAATTCCTTCAGTAAAAATGGGACCCTAAATGAAAGGATCAGCCTGCAGTTGTTCCCCCGTTCTCTTCAAGAGTCAGCTTGAAGATGGTATAGAAGTCTTCCCTCCATATCGGTTCATACGTGGTCTCAAATGGACCAAAAGTTCCTTACAAACTATTATCCAACCAGCGGGTCAAGGCAACTCATTAGGAAGATCAACACTCTCACCTAAGAACCAGGAGAAACTCTATATGATTCCTGGGACATATTTAAAGAGATGCTAATGAACTGCTTGCATCACGGGTTAGATTATCAGTCTCTATGCCTCTTTTTCTTCATTGGGCTCTATGATGTGAATAGACTTCTTGTGAAATCCTCAGCTGAAGGAAGTTTTATTAACAAGTCTCCTCGGGAAGCAATGGAGCTCCTTGAGACCATGACCAACAACATAAGGTAGTGGGCAAAAAGCATAGGAAGAGCTCCATGGGCAGCCAACCTTCTCAACATTGAACCCACCGATCATCTCTCAGCACAAATCTGTTCCCTCACGAAGATGGTGGAGAAGTTAGCAACCGGTCAAAAAGAGAATGCAAAAGTGATAGATTCTTTGGCTTCTGGGCCACCTATAGAAGGGTGTGCCATCTGCGCTGGCCCTCATGAGACTCATCAATGTGAAGGGAAAGGTTACATGGGTGATCAAGAAAAGGTGAATTTTATTGGTAACCGACATGGAAACTCTTAGAACAACAACATCGCCCATGGAGAAATCACCCAAATTTCTCATGGAGAAGCAATGAGCAAACTCAAGGAAAACCAAGTAATGCTTCTAACACCTTTCAAGGATATATACCCTAAGCTTCGCCACAAGCAAGCAATTCTCAGGGCTATAGACCTCAAGGTGGTCCTTCGTGGTTCAACCGACAACAAGAACCTTCATTTTCCTCTTCTGATGAGAAATTTGCTAGGGCAGAGACCATGATGCTAAATATGTAAAATATGACAACAAACTTCATGTCAATGTCTCAAGCCAAGTTCTCCAAGCAAGATGTCATCAACCAAAGAGTTGAAACAAAACTTGAGTACATCTCTCAGCAACTCAAGCCAACCAAAACCAAATCCAAAAAGGCACCTCAAGGCTATCTTTATGAAAGAAATATATGAAGAAGAGGTTGAAGTGGTAATCTTGGATGAGGCTTCTGAATACCACCCTCTTCATCAAGGTTGGGCAATATCGATTGAAGCATCAAAAAGAAGGATAACCCAGCTTGAAGCTTTTTTGGAAATTTGTGAGAACAACGTCCACGAGGAGAAGATGCATCTTGGGAGACTTCTTTCCAACTATAAAAAAGAAAAAATCCAAGTTGGAGGATGAATGTGTAGGGGTCAAGGTAATCACATTAAGAAGTGGCGAGAAGACAAAGAAAATTCAAATGCTACGTGAGTCGAAAGAACCCCTAGAGGAAAGTGAAGAGAGATTGAGGTCTCAATAAAGAAAACTTCTTGAACTGCTCCCATAGAACCACCTGCACAAAAACCCTCTCCTTATGAATTATCTCCACCTTTCCCCAATCGACTTAAAAAGCAGAGACTTGATACTGAGTATGACAAGTTTCTGGCAATGCTAAAACCGTTAAGTCTCAGTTGTGCACCTTATTATCACTATGCAAAACTATGCAAAATTTCTCAAGCACTTCATCTCCAACAAAACAAAGTTGGCTGAAGTCGGAACCATCCATCTCAATGAGGCGTATTATGCTATTCTTCAATAGCATTTGCCTTTAAAATCAATGATCCTGATAGCTTCACCATCCCAGCCATGATCGAGAGCTCCTTCTTTGAATACTCCCTATGTGATCTAGGTGCTTCCATCAACATGATGCCTCTCTCTACCTTCAAGAGGAAGAGAATTGGTTAATTGAAGAGGACTAAGATGATTCTTCAGCTTACAGATGGGTCTATGGCTTATTCAAGATGGGTGGTGGAGGAAGTCATAATCAAAGTGGAGCATTTATACTTCCCATGCAACTTCATCATCCTGGACATCGAGGTGAAATCCACCACACCACTCATCCTTGGTCTACCCTTCTTTGCTACTGGATATGCACACATTACAGTAGCTAAGGGGACCATCACCCTTCAAGCCTACGATGAGAAATTGGTCTTCACCACGGGAATGTCTCCGAACAAAAAATCTGCAACTGCAAAGCTCATCGTCAAAGAGGCACAACCACCTATCCAATCATCTCCTTCACTTTTTTTTCCCATTTTACTAGAAGGAATGACTGTCAAAACTAAGTTCCATCAGATCTTAATGAAAATAAAAAGCGGGGTGAGAAAAAAAAGGTAAACGCTCACCAAATGGAAGCCTAAAGATGTTTTCAATTCATGCTTCCGGTGTTCTCCTACTCCCATCCTTCAGGACATTGACCAAGAAGAAGGTAAGGGTTAGCCAAAGACCATAAAGAAAGGCAGCTTTCCAGGAGGCAACCCGAATTTCAATCATTTCATGCCTTTTAATATCTTTAGTTTAGTTAATTGCATAGACTTTGAACACCTTTGAGTTAATGGGATGTTTTGGCATTCTTCAGAATTGAATTTTTATGCGCAACTTGGTGGTGTTTGTGATGTGAATATTTTGGAAATAGGTATACCTCTTGTTAGAACAATTCCCTTGTAATTTTGATGATAGGAAACTTTCCTTGTTGGGTTTAATGTTTGTTTAAGTGTTTTAGGAATAAGGATTATCATAATCGCTTGTTCACAAGTGGATTCTTTTTGTTTGATTGGTGCCCAACTTTCAGGCACATGTCAATGATGTGGCTGATGTTGTGAACTCTTAGAAGGTGCAATCATCAATTGGAAACTTCCATGAAAGCTAGGGGTGGCAATTTGGGTTGATGGGTCAGGTTGAAGCTCACCCATATCCAACCCAGTTAAAATTGTATTGACCCGTACCCGACCAAAAAATAATCGGGTTACAAACTTTCAACCCATACCTAGCCCATATAAAATCATTGAACCTAAATCCGACCCGTTTAACCCATTTAAATATAAATACTCTTATTTTTCTACAAAGTGAACAGTCATCCATAAAAGCGTGTACATGACGGTCATTTATTTTGAATCATTGTGTCGTCTTTCCAAATGTCAACATTTTGTTAAATGGGTCAATAATCTTAACTCATAGTCGTTATTTGTGCAGATGAAATAGTGTGAACGGTGGAGTTTGTGCGACTAATGATTGACATAGTATTTAGGTTTTCAAACAAATAGTGAATGGTGGATATAGATGGCCTAGAGAATGTATTTGGATTTATAAAATAATTATTTGTGTGGGTCTAAAGAAGTGATAGTATTTTTGTTTGATATTATACTAATGATTATAGAATTAATATATATCCAAGTAAAATATATACATATTTATTTATTTTTAATTAAATTAAGTAAACGAGTCAGGTTGAATTCGGGTTAGGACCCTTAACCCATACCCAACCCATATATTTAATAGGTAACCCATACCCGACCAAAAAATTAAATGGGTCAATAATCTTAACCCATACCCGCTATTTACGGGTTGGGTTTGGGTCGGGTTATCGGGTTGGGTAAAAATTGCCACCCCTAATGAAAGCAACATATAAACTCTTCCTACAAAGCAGCCAAAGACACCAACTTGCGCCTGCAAGAGTCATCTTCAGCAAGCCAATAAGAAGCCTTTATATGTTGCCTATAAGTCTAGATCAGCAGGTGATCATTTTGAAGACAATACCTGAAGAATAACTGCAGCTGCCAAGAAAAAGTTAGCGGGGATGCCAACTTATGTCTGTATTGCCTTCCAAATGACCAATGAGCATCCGCTAGCTATCGCCTAAAAGTATAGATCGGGAAGTGATTAACCAATGGCAGGTGAAGGTTTCCAAGTAGCTGGTGAAGCTAGCTGACGTCTACAACCCTGATAGAAGCCATTTGATCTCTATATAGCGGATCTCATTTGTAAAGCAAGGTTATTGAAACACTCATTTATGAGATAGAGATTAGAGAGCATAAGATTGTAAGAGCTAAGTTAAAGTGTTAGCTTCAGTATCATTGAGTGAGTGAGTCCTAGTGAGGATTAGTGTGAGCGAGTGGAGAGTAAACTCATTGTGTTGAGACCACAAGGTAGCTAGGACAGTTGGGGAGAAGTCGTGGAATTGCTAGAGACTATCAGTTGAAGGAGTTAAGCCAAGGTAGAAGGGCTCAGGGGTAAGTCCTAAACTGTCCTGGAGTGGATAGGCTGGGGAGGAGGGAGATTGAGTGAATTGCAAGGTATAATTCTCTACCGAATAGAGTTTTCAGTTTACAAGTACTGCACTCTTTTACCATCCTTTAGTTACTCAATTGTGGTTTGTTAGTCCTCACCCGCAAGACACGCCCGTGACATATCAGAGACGTGTTGTAGCATATAGCCAATTACAATTGATATCAGAGCAGGTCTCTTCTGAGGAGTTAACTACTCTGGAAGAGGATCTATGGCTTATTTTGGCATGCTATCATTTGAGAAAGGTGCAACTCTAAATCGACCACCACTATTTGATGGATAGAACTACACATATTCGAAAAACAAGATGGAGTTTCACATCAAATTTGAAGATCCAAGAATTTGACGAGTGGTCAATGTTGGTGAATATACTTTCGAAGATGCTCAAGGTAATCCTGTCTCTTTAGATATCTAGATGGAAGACCAAGTAAAGAAGCTAGTCTTCAATGCTCGAGCAGTAAAACTTCTCCATTGCACATTACTTCTTGAGCAATACTCCAAGATTTCCTCACTCAAAACTACAAAGGAAATCTGGGAGACGCTCAAAGTTACATACGAAGGCAACAAGGAGATAAAGATGACACACATCAAACTACTTCTTACACATTGGAAGTTGTTCAAGAAAGAGGACAAGGAGAGAATTTGCGAGATGCACACAAGATTCACAAAGCTCACCAACGAGATGTTAGTTCTAGGAAGAACCATATCCAATGTAGATCAAATCCAGATATTCCTGAGGTCACTTCCAGCTTCCGTCGACAGTAAGGTAAATGCCAAGCAGGAACTCCACGATCTGTCCAAAATATCAGTTGCTGACATGTTGGGGTCATTGATGGCCTTTCTCAAACGCTCCCTTCTGTTTGGCAGACTTGTGTCTATGCGATTTTTGGTGCTTTTGTGCGATTACCCTCTTTCCCTCACGTCTAGCTCTGTGCCATTTCACCCGCGGGTGAATTTCTCGCGCCAAATTTGTCTCTCTTCTCTCTTTCTCCCTCATTCAACTATAAGTTCCATTACACCTCTCACCCACTGTTTTTGTTACTTATACTCTGTAATTGCAATAGAATCTGCATTGTTACATGCACAAAGATTCAACTTTATCTTTTTATCCTCTCATCTCTTCTAGGCTGGCAATGGTAAGTGCTTGTCGCTTTACTTCTTCCCTTTACATTTTATCGGCTATTAATGGTACACATTGGATGCAAATGTTAAACCCTAATTTTGGTTTCTAGTGGTGTGAGAGCGTGTTCGTCTCCTCTTCCTTCTAACTGGACTTGGTCTCTCATTTTGGCACATTAGGCTCGAAAAATAACCAACACTTGTTCCAGTTCTTTCTTTTGGTTGTTGCCGATTTGTGGGTTGTTTGTTGCGGAAACTTCCTACACTAGTGGTGTATCTTCAACATTTAGGATTTCATTTCGTTAGGGAAATATGTAAGATTCCCATCTTTTCAATAGATTAACCACTGACTCATGTTTAAGGATAAACTAACGTATTTGCTGATTTCTTTATAGGTTGATCTATGTTATACGTCACTTTGGCTCGTTGATTTTCATAAACCTACTACATTGGTTTCCGTGGGCTTTGGTAAGGCTATTGATTGCCCCCTTTGCATAATCTAATTTTTTTCTTCTATGATGAACCTAATCTATTCCCTTACTGCTCTGGTGTTTGATAGGTTACATAATTGCTGCTTTGAAACTAACTGATTGCATACCTTCATTTGGTATATGGTCTATTGGATACCCTGTGTGTTTGGTATGAAAATCCATCTCTTTGTATTTTAGATACACACTTTAGTTTATGAAATTAATAAATACACCTGTTTGCATCTCTTTGAACAACCTGATTGCATTTCTTCATTTGGTGTATCTCTATTGAATTCGGTAAGCCCTACCTTCTGATGCACCTTAATAAAAGTGAAGAGGGCAAAAATATGACGAAGACAGAAGAGCCAAGACGGCCCAAATCCCGGCCCCACACTCTATGACCGGGTCCTGTATCCCGGCCCCGCACTCCTTGACCGGGTCCCGCATCCCGGCCCTGCACTCTATGACCGGGTCCCGTGTCCCGGCCCCACACTCCATGACCGGATCCCGCATCCCACACATTTGGACCGGAAGGCTTTACAATGAGGAAAGTGCCGCAATTAGGAGGGTTGCTCCAATAAAGTAATACCACATGTACAAGGGTTGAGAAATAGACTTCACCCTAGAAAGTCTATAAATAGAGATGGGGGTTCATTTGTAAGGGGACACTGATGGGATCGGGGTGCTGACCGAGTAGGTCTGAGGTGTTAGTCTTAGACCAACCCTACTTGGAGACAAGTATTTGCCAAGGAGATAATGCGGAAGCGTTTGTATATAATTTAACAAGATAGGATTCTGCTTTTATTGAAATTCAATGTGAATTACAACCTAGCTTCCTATCTTGGGATTCGACAGAGGTACTCTGTCTCATCCAACACTCGCTCTACTCTCGGCTTTGATCAATGCGTAACAAGGAGTAAAGGGGAGTGTTTAGTGTGCTCTATAGGTAATAAATACCTAAGCTGATTGACTAAATCTCACTAGAATCTCTCGAAAATGATATCTCTCTCAATATGACTCTCTCTCTCTCTAGAAATATGGAAGTGAAGAGCTCCAACGATTACAAATGACTTTTAGGTGCTTAAATAGTGATAATACCCGAAGTAACTGCTCCTATTTAGTAGCCATAACGTTCAGGATGGTGCTCCACGTCCTCTTGGTCAAGCATACTCCGAAATTGTCGCAACTACTCCGTAGAGGGACTCGTTCTGGCGCTCTATACCCTTGACCGCCTTGATTTTCGGGCCTGGTCATATGTGAACGTGTGTGACGGTTTTTTCTATGTTTTTCTCCACGTTCTAACAGTAGAAGGTCGCCTTTAAGCTTCTAGAACTTTCCATGAGAATCTTGTGTCGTAGAACGACTCCTTCCGCAGTCAGACTCGTTCATTGCCCAGACTTGCTCTGATGCTATTATCAGTGATATTTCTTCTGTCACCAGACTTACTCTGTTGCCATTATCACCAAAACCTTGGGTTCCAACAAATTCCCCCTTTTTGCTGATGATGGCAAAGGGGAACCGAATCTTTCAAGATGAACTAAAGTTCCCCCCTTAAGTTGTGCATCAATGATAAGATGAGATGAATGTGAACCGCTTGTTATATCATGTCTGGTTAACAACCAAACTCCGTCTATAACACTCTTTGTCTGTGAGCCGGCTCTGGATGACTTGTTCTCTTCAGTGGATCTCTTATTTGTTCTATTTCGTTGCATCAATTTTCAGGCCGACTCTTGCTGGCATCTAGGCTTTGGCAATCTTCAGCAAACCTCTAATACCTTTATACATTTTCCCCCTTTTTGCTGATGATGCCAAAAATCACTCGAGTGAATCCCGTAGCAAGAGTTAACCTGTAAAAAAGACACACAAGCAAACAAGCTTGGAAGAACCAGCGTCATTGACTGATTCCCCCTTAGTCCAATATTCCCCCTAAATTTGAGCACGCCATTTAAGACAAGACTAGTAAGAGAAGAGCATAATAGAATTAAACTAATCTTAAACAGAAACAGTCTGCTTGACCATCAAGCAGGGTAAAATCCATAAGTGCAATTCAAGTCTTCCTACCACCAAAAACATTAACGCGTCTTACTGAAAATGGGATTCACCGCTTTCCCCCTTTTTGACATCATCAGGCAAAACAGGATGAGTCTGTCTGACATCCAAAAGCAATCACATGGACAAAATAGCCAACTGACAAAGTCTGCCAAAGTTTGATTAAAAGTATGGTTAGGGGTGTAGGCTAGGAAATGGGGTGAGGGACTTGGTCTGCTTCTTGGTATTGACCCATTCGTTTTGAATCTCAAGAGAGTGCTAGATGTGGCTAACCGTTGTAGTGAAGCGTATTAGTCAAAAAATTCATACCCATATGTGCAAGCTAGCGTTGCTGTGAAGCGCAAACCAGAGTCACGCAAGTTCCACTCTTGGAAGTGGTAGCTAGAGCAAGAGTAGGTCTTCTTCAATGAATATAAGTTGAAGAGACGATCGTAATTTGCTTTGTTTTTGCCTTCTCATGGGATTTTTGTCTTTCTTTCTTTTTCTTTTCTTTCCCTTTTTTTTTTGGAAATTCACTTCAACTACGTGGGTATTTTTGCCAGACCGATTTTGTCTACAGATTGAATCTAGCAGTATTTCTTGGTCGAATGAAGGGAAGGGGTTGTAATGGATTTAGGTAGTAAGAGGTAGTGGGTTTTGCTTCAGTGGTAGTGGTAGTGGGTTTGGTAGGAGTGGTAAGGGCTTCAACAGAGATAGTGGAGGAGCTTGGGCAAGGTAGGTTGGGTAATCGACTAGGGCTGTATGGTGAGTTGGGCATTAGTAATGATGGACCCAAAGTGGATGGGATTTTTGTATGGTGAGACGGCCATGGGAGACTTAGTGATGGTTTCGAGAGTTGGGATAACAATAGTGCCTTGTTTGGAAGGTTTTTGGTTTTGAGTGGGAGAGTGAGTAGGAGTGGTTTGAGGGTTAGAAGAATATAAGCTTTGGGGTTGTGGGATGGTTGATGTGGGTACTTTGGTCGAATTGGTAAAGAAAAACTTGACGGGTTTTCAAAAAACATTTGTAGACAAAGTTTAGTTGAACTACTTAACCAAGGAGAGTATGGTGCCAGAGAGACTATACCTGAGTACCCGGACTGTCTCTAAGAGGGAGATGAGATACAACCACCCTCAGTTAGAACGAGTCATGCCATGGTGTGTACGAAAAATCTCAAATGCAACCATGTGTGATGCCTTGGTGATGATATCAGCAAGCTAGGGTCTGTGGAAACTTAGTTTAATTAGATTAAGTTCATCTCCACATAATCTTGTAAGAAATGAGAACTCAAATATGTAAATTTAGCGAGAGCATGGAATTTAGAGAATTTGACGACCTTAACTGGTATTATCATACATAATGGTAACATTTTGATCAAAAATACCGTAGTCTTCAAAGTACTTGAAGCTGGAGCGAGTCAGCTTACTTTTTGCATAAGATTCGTAGAGATAGTCGGCTTGCTTCGGTACATGATTCACAGACCGAGTCTGCTTGCTTTCTGCACGTGATTCTCATATATATATATATCGGATATTCATATCAACACGTACCATATTTCCTTAAGAACACCATTGTTAGAGTCATAAACCATATTGTCCGTAGATAATAACATAAGATTGGAGAAATAACAAATTTGAGAGACACTAGAGAGACTATGTCCTAAAATACCAATTAAGTAAACATTGTGAACTTTAAATTAAGAGGGGTTACCAATGGAGCCAATTCTTATGATTTTTTGTGCATGCTGGCTCTAAAAGTAACATTTCCCCCTTGATGGTCAGAGTGAGTCGTAAACTCGACTTGGTTTCCTGTCATATATCTTGAACAACCACTATCCAGAAACTAAGAGTCATTGTTCTGAGCCACTCTGTCTGCAAAAAGCTACTGGTTAGTTTTGGGAACCCCGATGTACTTGGGTCCCCTCTTAGATGATAATGAAGAACTATTATAGTAAAGATCACGAGCTTTGATAATTGCAGACACACGAGATATATTAAATGATAAATCACGAAGTTTATTACAAGAACAGTCTGTATGACCATCATAACCAAAATTTCCGCAAATTTTCATTGTAGAGGGAGTCTCACTTACCTGATCATGAGCGGTTTTCTTACCATTGTGAGCCATCAAGCACGTCATACTGGTGGTGCATGACTCAGGCTCCTCTAAGTCGATAAGATCTTCCATCTTGAGAGATTTGTCAGCCAACACAGGCTCTGATACCACTTGATGGGATCGGGGTGTTGACCGAGTAGGTCTGAGGTGTTAGTCTCAGACCAACCCTACTTGGAGACAAGTATTTGCCAAGGAGATAATGCGGAAGCGTTTGTATATAATTTAACAAGATAGGATTCTGCTTATATTGAAATTCAATGTGAATTACAACCTAGCTTCCTATCTTGGGATTCGACAGAGGTACTCTGTCTCATCCAACACTCGCTCTACTCTCGGCTTTGATCAATGCGTAACAAGGAGTAAAGGGGAGTGTTAGTGTGCTCTATAGGTAATAAATACCTAAGCTGATTGACTAAATCTCACTAGAATCTCTCAAAAATGATATCTCTCTCAATATGACTCTCTCTCTCTCTAGAAATATGGAAGTGAAGAGCTCCAACGATTACAAATGACTTCTAGGTGCTTAAATAGTGATAATACCCGAAGTAACTGCTCCTATTTAGTAGTCATAACGTTCAGGATGGTGCTCCACGTCCTCTTGGTCAAGCATACTCTGAAATTGTCGCAACTACTCCGCAGAGGGACTCGTTCTGGCGCTCTATACCCTTGACCGCCTTGATTTTCGGGCCTGATCATATGTGAATGTGTGTGATGGTTTTTTCCATGTTTTTCTCCACGTTCTAACAGTAGAAGGTCGTCTTTAAGCTTCTAGAACTTTCCATGAGAATCTTGTGTCGTAGAACGACTCCTTCCGCAGTCAGACTCGTTCATCGCCCAGACTTGCTCTGATGCTATTATCAGTGATATTTCTTCTGTCACCAGACTTACTCTGTTGCCATTATCACCAAAACCTTGGGTTCCAACAGACACAATACTGGAAGAGAGAGAAAACACTAGAAAGCTCTCTACAGTTGTAATACCAAAGAAAGGAATAAAGATATTCTCAAGAAGTGGATGTAGGCTGGATTATTGGCTGAACCACTATAACTCTCGGTGTTCTACTCGTTTGTAAGATCGGGGGAACAAATTATACCTTTTATAGTCTTTCGATGTTAGTGTATAGAACCAAATTATACATTTTCAAAAAGTATGTTCAGTTTGATGTTGGCTTTAGACACAAACTTGTAAGTTTAAATATTAAAGAAAGTTCATACAATGTGATCATAAGTCTTGATGTTTTGTTGCTCTGTTTGTCAATGTTATTTTGACAATCTATAATGGGAAACATTACTGATACAGTTAGTTTGGAATGGGCATATGTGCGGTTTTTGTGCTGCACCATTTATGGCTGATTGTGTGATTGATTAATTCATGAAAAAGCTGTTAATTACCGTAGCACCTCCTGCATCACTGGTACATGTTAATTCCATGGTCTACCATTCCTAAGTTGGTGGTTTTAACTGAGTTAATAACTGACCTTATAGCTTATAGTTGCTTATAATTGTGTCCTAAAACTTTATTGAGTAGCTATTGTCCTTTGCTTACCATGTTGTTGCTATCAACCAAAAAGTCATAAGTTGGCTGATTTGATTGAGATAATTGGTAAACAAGGAGGCGATGATGAAAACTAACTTAGGATAACTATTGCAATGATCTAGAGGTGCTCCTTATGCTTGGGCCTTAAATTGTAGCTATGAACTTTGTGCTGTTAAGACTAAATTATACAAGAATGATGAAACTTTTATCAACTAGCCTAGTAATTATTAGGCCGCCAAGACTTTCTGACATACAACTTCCCAATCTTTTCTTTCATAATTGTTGCCCTTTCTAAAATGAATTAATTTTCTAGTACTTCTAGGTTGGCAATCTCTAAAACGAAGTGGGGAAAATGATGAAAATGTTACATATTATACTGCAAATGATTAACAGATATGACATTGTTATGAGACTTAAATGAGAATTTGTAATCTCAATTGTGTTTTGTATTCCTTCGATTACTAAAGCGATGTTGAAAGGCTAACAAACCTTACTCTGAGCAATGTCATAGTATAACATCCCTTAAATGCGAAGATGATTGAACTACAGTCTAGCAATAAACAAAAGGGATTTGACTACCTAAAACATGTTGGGTTGTGATATAAACCTATTAGTTGTTTCCAATGCGCCCAAACTATGTTAGTAGGTGTGTTTGTTTTAGATACCAAGTCATGCTTATTAGAGCTGTGTGGACGGAAAGACCAGAGCTGGGTGGACAGAAAGACCAACCCATGTCACGAAGGAAGCCTTTTCTAACAACACTTATGTGAAGTTAAGCCCGGAAGATTTCGGTACTTCATTGATTAGCCCGTGTTCGAGAGATCCAGAGTAGAACGAATTTGGAATAGGATGAAAAATATTAGGGAAAATTACATGCCCCAACCATGACGTTTGGCGAAATTTCACACTCCACCCACGTGGTTTTAAAAATTACTTTCCCTACCCATGTGGTTTCCCTCGTTTTACATTCAACAACTTTTCCAATTTTTGGTTAAGTTAAAAGATGCTTAAATGTTGTCCGAAATTGATGAAACATTACATGGATGATGCTAAAGTGATATATTTTGATCTTTTGTCAAATCCGAAGTTTTTTAAGCTTAAATATGACCCGTGGGACCCATTGAAATATGTGACATGTTCATTGGGTCCTACATGTCATATTTAAGCTTAAAAAACTTTCAATTTCTCACTAAACAAAAATATCACGCTTTAGCATCATCTATGTAAAATTTCATCAATTTCGGACAACGTTTAAGAATCTTTTAACTTAACCAAAAATTGGAAAAGTTTCTGAATGTAAAATGGGGGAAACCACATGGGTGGGGAAAGTAATTTTTGAAACCAAGTGTGAAATTTCGCCAAACATCATGGGTGGGGCATGTAATTTTCCCAATATATTATATTCTCCGGATACCTTACGATTGGGAATGCAAATAAGCAAGATTGATTCCACTATTAGATTCTAAAGCAGGACTGAGTCCCATTTTATCTTTTACTCCCTCCGTCCTGAATTGAGTGTCATGTTTGCTTTATAGCATGTTTTTCCATTTCAATATTAAGTATATAAGATAAAATAATTTTATAAAACTAAATTTTGTGATATATAGTTTATCATGTAAGGAATCACATGCAAAACTTAAAATTTAAAATAATTTTATCTTATATGTTAAATATTGAAGTCAAACGACATGTCCAAATAGTAAATATGACGATCAATTTATGACGGAGGAGTATTTTTTTAGAAATTGTACCTTTTGTTTTTAGAGCATGATTATCAATGGTTCTTATGGGTTCTTAAGTAAAAAAAATAAATGAAAAAATATGAGGTGGAAGAGAGACGGGTAGGAACTCTAATTTTGGGTTCTTGGGGAAGAACCTTTTAAGAACCCATAATTGGGACCCACCATTTTTTCCCTTTAATTATAATATGTCAAATATAAATAGTTAAATCTTATATATTTTAAAATCTTATTAATTTAAAAACTAATAATAATATAAATAAACCAAATATATCAAAATTCTTAAAATCTCATTCTCTACAAAACTAGATCCATATTGACTATGTTTTTCATATTTTTAATATATATTTATTTTTGGTAAATTAATACTTATTATTTGTATTTTAGTGATATAAAAAATTTAATATTAATATATACTTGAAAATTTTGAAGTGTACTAATGTATTCATTTCAAAATTCATTATAATATTTTAATACTAAATATCAAGTGAAAAATAATAAAAAATGATACTAATAATTTATATGAATAAAATTTATTTTATTTTTGTTTCAAAAATATAGTAAACTTTAATCATACTTAAAATATTAAGTTCAGCTTATTTGTATTATTGAAAATAATAGTAATAATCATTAAATATTAATGTTAAGTATTCTTATAATAATTAAAAAATAAAATGATATGACAAATGGAAAGAGTTTAAAACCAAATGATGGGTTCTCTGATATTGGTAAAAATTAGATATGATTCTTAATATGATGTAGCAGTGAGAGAAATAAGAAAGAGAGTGTTAAGAACCCAAATTTGTGTTCTTTGATAATGATGCTCTTATATCAATTGAGCATTGAACAATTTGAATTTTGCATTTGTGACGGTTAATCTCCCTTTAGTTATTATTCAAATGTCGTTTCCTTGCAATCACTACATAGGAACTAACATATATTATTTTACGTATTAATAAATATAAATAATTCAGCGCTATTATGTAACATCAATAAACTATTTAGTAAGTTCAAAAAAAAAAACTATTTAGTAAGTATGATCAATAATTCGCTACTTAAGTAAGAAAAATAATTTCCATTAGTTTAGAAAATGTAGCGAAGTAATATATGTGATGTAGGTGAACTAGGAAGACATATATACTTGACCATGGAGACTTCTATATGAAGCTCATGGAAAATTTAGAAATTCAATACAAGGTGATACTGATACGATAAAAATAAATGTCGGAACTGAATGTAAATTAAAATTACTTATATTTTTCAATCAGCCTATAAACCATAAAACTAAATATGTTTAGTTTATGTTTTATTATTCAGTTAGAAGATTTTGTGGAGATAGACATTTATCAATATGTGGGTGGTTGAATAAATGAGGAAAAATTAAAAAAGGAAAAAAATAGAAGAAAAAGAAAAAAAAAAGAGGGACACATACACGAGCGTACGAGGGAGTCTCAATGGGCTGAATATGGCTTTATTAGGAACAGAGAGAAAATAATATTTTTTTCAAAATGCTATAACTTACAAACTAAAAATGCAATAATAATAAAATTTATATCATTGTTCATCATTTTTCGTGCTCTTCAAAACAAGATGCATCATGGAAATGTTTTGGTAAACTTAAAATTTTATATTTTTTGAATGAGTATATATTAGGTATTTTTAAAGTGAATCTTATTCATTAGCAAAATGAATATTCTTTAATAATAAAATGAACCATATTCATTAGAAAAATGAATCTTACCCCAAACACTCTAAAAATCACCATAGGAAAGTTAAAAACGTCGAAGACATTTTTAAGGTTTGTAGTGCAGACCCTAAACCCTAAACCACCAACCCTAAAAAACCGTCGAGTCAGTGACGACAATATAAAGTGTAGAACTAACGCCAAAAAGATTACCCTACCCCCAAACACCCTCAAAACCACCCTAGGAATGCTAAAAACGTCGAAGGCGTTTTTATGGTTTGTAGTGCAGGGTATAGGGTCTAACGACCCAAAACCCTAAACCATAAACCCTAAAAAACTGTCGAGTAGTGACGACAATGTAAAGTGTAGAACTAATGCTAAAAAGATTACCCTACCTCCCCCCCCCCCCCCCAAACACCCTAAAAACCACCCTCGCATAAATTGTGGTATGATTAACTTTTACTGGTATTAAACAAAATATTCACTTTTCTTAAACCTTTGATTCACTTTTCTTAAACTTCTGGTTCACTTTTCTTAAACTTCTTATTCACTTTAGTTAAAACAATCTCTATTTACGAGAATCACTTTTCTTAAAGCTTTGTTTAATACCCCGGACTTAAAAGTGGTGATTAAATTATCTTAATATGATTTTTAGAGGCCTAATGGTGCCTGGAGAGTATTGGTAAAGAGAATAAAGCCAAAAGAAAAGAGAAAATGCGTAAAACGTGAAAAACGCTCATTAAATGAGTATAGGGGGTATATGACCTCGGTTAGGGTCCGAGATGGATTCCTAAGGCCTAATTATGCTTAATTAGTATGTGGGAATAATTCCTGAAGGAAACGGATCCAAATAATGGGTTAAAGCGCGTTTTTCGAGAAAACCCGAAAACGTGACTTTAAGTGGTCAAACGAACCCGTAAAAATTATAGTTCATTAAATAACTATAAATAAACATTAATGGAAGCTTGAGAACCATTAAAATTAAAGAAACGAGAAAAATCCGAAAAACGGGCCCGGTTAGTGAATAGTGCCGAACCGGGTAAAATAACGAGCGTTTTCTGTAAAAGACAAAAAACGCTCCAGCTCATATGTACTTGTCGGGGCCGGTTTTTATTATTCAAAGCAGCCTCCCTCTCACACATGAGTAGCTAGTTAATTAAAAGAGTTGAAAAGTCAAAAGGTGAATAGTGTAAAGTGACTTATACCCCACTTTTACTCTCTCTCTTCCCTTATTCTTTTCACTCACATTTCCCTCTCCTCACCAAAGCTCTCTTCTTCTTCCTTCTGGTTAGAAATGGAAATTCCAAAAACACCACCCAGCTCCTCTCTTCTCTCCTCTTGCTCAAGGCACAAATTAACTCCAAACTCCACAAAAATTATACCGTTGAGTTCCTCTCATCTCAAGGAACATTCTCCACCTTTTAAAATTGGAAAACCTCCATTTTCTCCACCATGGATGTAGCTGTTTTGGAGCTTAAAGAAGAGCATTTTGGTCTCCATCATCCCCTTGTTACTTTAAGGTAAGAAGTAAGCTCAAAGACTTTCATTTTCTAGCCTTCCTTTGATTTTGGAAATTTCCAACGTTGAGCTCCCTCCTCCTCCATGTCCAGCCGGTTTTTAATCTCCAATAAGGGCTGGAATTTTGCTAGTTTTGCTATCCAAGAACTCCTCCTAGAAGTTTTAAGGTAATGCCCCTTCATAAAGCTTCAAGAATTCCTTTCAAAATATAGGTTAAATTAAGAGTTGTGTATTGAGTAGTGTCTTGTTCTTGGGCTGACCAGCTTGAGCTGTTTGGCCAGTTGAGAAACAAGAAACAAAGAGAGAAAGATGAAGGAAGAAAGGAGAAGAGAAATGAAAAGAGAGAAGGCTTGTGAATATAAGGTAAATAATTTACCTTGGAGCCTAACCTAATGCTTTTAAAATTTTGGGATGGGAAGTAATCGAATGAACCCATAATTGTATTAAGTATGTACTTGGTGGTTGTTGAGGGAATTGTGAACCAAAGCTTGATTTAAGGGCCTAAGAGTCATGCATTATGATTGATGCAATATGTAGTATTTGGAGAATTTGATGGGCATTGATGGACTTATGTGTGCTGGTAGAACCCTTGTGGGTTTGGTTAGTTTTAGGTTGAATTAAGTGATGATGTGAGCTTTGGACAATGTTAGAAAAGTAGCCGGGTTATGGCGAAATTCCGGTAGAAATCTAAGTGACTTAAGTGATGTATTGAGTGAATAATAACCTAGGGTTAGCTAGGTATGGGTGAAGGTTGAATTGAGTTATTAACCCACATTGAAGTGTTTGTTGGAGGGAGGAGGAGAATGTGCAAAATCTGTAGCATAAATGAGGAGGAAAGTCATGAATTTTGCTAGCAATGAACTGTGGTGTTTAACTTGTGAAACAAGAGTTGGACTTGGGCTTTAGAGAATGCATTTGTCTAGGAATGAATTGGAGTGGTCATTAAGTAATGTGGTAAGGTTGGTGGAAGGTTAGGAAACATCAAAAGAAGCTTTAAAATGCACTGCTGTGCATAATGCAACAAAGAGAATGGAAATTTGTGAATTTGAGTAGGAAGTTGAGTAAGGATTAAACCTATGATTTGAAGAGGTTTAGAACATGTTTTAAGGTGATTAAATATGTAGGAAACATGTGGAAAGATTAGGGAATGATTAGAAGTGAATTAGGGGTTGAAAACTGGTCAAAAACTGTAAATTTTGACAGTTCCAGGGTTGGTCCGGGTTTGCAAACCGGTACACAAACCCAGACCACCCCAAAAATGTCCCAGAAGGTCATAACAGAGGTTGGTCCGGGTTTGCAAACCGGTACACAAACCCGGACCATAGTGAAAATTGTTCAGAAAGCGTTTTCCAGCTTTGGTCCGGGTTTGTAACCCCGGACACAAACCCGGACCACCCCAAAAATTCACCAGAAAGGGATTCAAAGTGTACTAATGATGGGGAAATGAATGGTAATGGTTTTAGATGATGTTTAGGACTTGTTTGGTGACCTATAAAGGTCCTTGGAAGTGTAAACAAGTTTGAGAAGTGAATGAGAAAGTTGTGAGTTTAAGAACACATGAACTAAACTAAGGAATAACGGGATAACGGGGTTAAGTACGGGAGTATTAGTTTTACATACCGTAACGCCTTAATGGTAATAGAAACATTTGAATGTTATCAGTGGAACGAGTGTGAACCAAGGAACGTGAGTGTAACACCCCAACCCGAAATCCAATAACCTGAACGATGATCGCTCCCAATAAAACCTAAACTGCAGTGGAATAAATTACAATAACCGAGCGGTATTACAACGCCGTTAGCCACCCATGTGACTAACAAGGCTAATCTCCAAATACAATTCTCAAATGTCACGGTCTGAATGCGAATACAATCCCGAGATAAAAGGTTCCAAACTTTAAGGTACAATAATCAAGTAAAAACTCTTAAGACAAATAGCTGGAAATAAACTCCCATAGCTTGATCTACCCCACCTACGCTCGGTCGGGTAATCTCTTCAACTTCAGGTACCTGAAAAGTGGGGGTTGCCCCGAAGGGCTCAGCAAACAACTATGCTGGTATGAAGACCTGGCAGGCTATAAGCTTGCAGGCCACACAAACTATTTTGTCGTATACATGCAGATCATTTTTTTTATTTGTACAACAGTAAACACACAACATGTAATATTCACGACAAGTAGTCATAGCAGGGACAATATTGTCACATAGAACAAGACTTCAGAAGGTCAAATTAGATGTTCTGTAATTGCTTGATAGTAGTCAGTTCCTCACAATGGGACCGACATGTGTATAAGAGTACATTAATACAGAGGAGGTATAGTGACCTCGTTAAACTCTATCTTCATAGAGTAAATTGTTCGGGTATGATAAACCCTTAGACGAGATGGGCTCTTGTATAAGTAGGTGGGTAATAATTCCCTTAGAAGATAACGTAGTTAACTCCTGTACTAAAAGAGGTGGGTATCGTACCCTCGGGAGAAATGTAGCCTTCCTCCCAACTTCAATAATGTTCTGGTACTATCCCGGTGAGTGGACAAAGAGTGCACCCAAAACTTCCGTCACGACGTATATTCAAATAGGAGTCAACCTGAGACAGGTACAACTCCTGTAGCATGCATGGCCAGATCCATCTGGGCTCCTCGCTTCTCGTAGCATAGAATTTGTTAGGTGTCACACAAGGACGTTAAACAAGAACACAATGTGTATTGTCAGTTATCACGATTAGGATAGCGATGTTGTTATAAAAGGAAGTTAGTGAGAAACTTGAGTACAAGTTCTCGGTATAATAATACGTAGGTATTTAATCCACTGGTAATGTAGTGTTGTATGCGTAGGACATACACGTTACAGTTAGTATCGTTCGCGCACATAAAATAACATAACAATGTACAAGAGTAATACAACATTTTACATACAATTATCTTGGTCGTTAATTCACACAACAGATAGCACACAAGCCGGTGTAATCCGGAAGCAAACAGGCTACAAGAATCCCATACCGTTCACCGTAGATTGCAATTGAATATATCCTGGTCAACGCCTGGTCAAGTATAGTCCTAGAATAGGATTAACTGAGAGTGTTAATTTATGATACTCTCGTGTAATAATTTTGTTGGATCATGAAACGATTTTGTATTCGTTATTTCATGTGAGGTTTATTTCTTTACGCTTAGATAGTTTCTCTTAACCTTATTGATAATTAAGGTATTTATATATTTCCAAATCATGTAATCTTAATTTATAAAACTTATATGGTGTGGTAATTTCTTTTAATTACCTTATGACTTAATGTATAATTTATTCTGTTATCCCCTTGATTTATTTTTAAATCCTTTAATGTATATATATATATATATATTCATGTACTATTTATGTTACATGTTTATAATTGTCTAAATGACACAACCACTTAATAATTTCCCAATTATTTTTATATGTCACGCATGGACATAATATTCTTATAATTTTTTTGTTATTCTCCACTTAACCACAAATAATATTTATTGGTTACAATTAAATTCCTTATAACTATATAACCCATAGTTTTAATTCCATAATCCCTTTTAATAAAAATTCTTTTTCTAATTCCTCCAAATATCCACATAGGACCTATAATTATCTAAACTCAAATACTTACCCTTATATTTCGGTTATTTACAAAACAACCACAATAATTCATAAACTTTACATTTTAACTCTAATCTCATTATATTATATAGTTTTAATTCCTTATTTAATTATATTACAAAACTACCACTAATATTTCGGTATATACCATTTGAACCTTATAACTTTTCAAAAATTACATTTTGGCCCCACAAACTTTCGGCCTTAACATATATTTCTTATAATTACAATTTAACCCCAAAAATCTTATAACCTTTACATAATAACTTATAACCTATAGTTGTAATATTAAATTCCTTTAATTGCCGAATCATACGCATATAGTTTCTTAAATTACTATTCAACCTCAATAATTTTGGCTTTCACATAAACTTTCCATAAATTACATTTTCACCCCAAAACTTTATAATAGTTACTTAATAGCTTATAAACTATAGTTTAATATTTAATTCTTCTAAATTTCTGGAAGAGTACTTATATTATGAATTCGCCCCACACTGAATTCCAAATTTACATACAAACTTTTATAAATTACAAAATAGCCCCAAACTTTATAAATTGTTAATTTAGCACTTGTTTAAATTAACTAAAATTCATAATCTTAATTCCTACCTTTATGTTATATTATATTTATGCCAAGAACACATATTCTCTCGGTTTTCACCATATGTTCCCCAAACTTTTCAAAATTTACAATTTAGCCACATAACTTAATAAACTAGCCATTTAAGCACTAGTAAATATTTTTAACTCACCAAACTTTATAATATAAGTTTATATACATATGTAGCACTTTAAAACCTATTTTTCACCAACATAATTCGGCCATATTTATATGATACCATATAGTTTATAAAAGTTGATTTATAAATCATAATAATTATACATAAATACATATGAGTCATATAACTCATGTAAAAATTATTGTAATGTCTTAGATTGATTTTTAGCTCAAAATGGAGCATATTTGTCCTAGGTAATTCGGCACAAATAATTATCTATCATAGGTAATTTTTGTAATACAAAAATGTGTCTTAAGGTAATAATCTTACCATATATGTTATAAGTTATAATTTTGGTATGTATTACCATATAGTTTTGGTTTTAATTACCTAAGAAGGTGTACATAATTTTTGTACAATTTTTAAGAGCTTAACCAAGCTTAAAACAATAAAGATTGGCTTAGTAAACTTACTCTTAATAAAGGATGATTAAGTGCTTGAACTCCTCTTGAATTTCCCAAGCTTCCTTCAATGGAAATTGATGTTCCAACTTTGGTTCTTATGCATGAAAGGAAGGGTTTAGGAGTTAGATCTTAACAAAGATCTTAAGTAGATTTATAAGTAGTTTTCCAAGGATTTACCTTAGTTTTTTTCCTTAGATTTTCGGCACTCCTATGATGGATGAAGAACCAATTTTCCTTCATGAAATTGATGAAGAAAATAGCTTTAGAAGATGTAAAATTTTCGGTTACATATATAACATGTCTTAAGGATTTTCAAGCATGAAAAATACCTTAAGATGATCTTGGATGCTCCTTGGATTAATTTTGATTTAAGACAACTTCCTTGGAGTACAAGTGGATGCCAAAATCTTGTATTGATGCTAGGATGATTTTTGCTTCAAGACTTGATGGAAAATGCTAGGAAATTAACATAGAAATGAAGATAGAAGTTAAACCTTCATTAATGGACTTAAGAGCTTCAAAGGAAGAAGATGAAAGGAGAAGAGAGAGCTTACCAAAATCGGCTGCAAGGAATGAAGAGAATGGGAAGGCAACCATATAGTTAAGCTAGGAATGAATAGAATTTAATTTGTTTATTTTGGACACCATCATGTGGCATGTTAGGTCTAGACTTGTTTATTGATTTGCTTTTGATTTTCAGGCTCCAAAAGTCCTTCAATAAATGCCTACTTTCGGTCATGTGAAGAGGAAAGAGCATGTGGCTTAAATCATGGAAACAAAATGACAAGGTAAGGTAGGTAAGGTTGGCTTGCTTTTGAATTTTCAATGTTGAATTGTCTTCCTCTTATTCTTGTTGGTACATGGCAGTAAGGGCTGGATAGAGGCTGATTAAATGTCTCTCTTGTTGTCATGGCATAAGATAATATGATTCTAGATCTAGATTTAACTTTTAGATTCACTTTTGTAGTATTTTTATCATTCCTTATTATATGCTAATCCCCTCTTGTTTTGTGCAGGATTTCGGAAGTGAGGGAGTCAAATTGGCCTAATATTATGTTATTATAAAGTCATATATCATGTGGGAAGGTGAGTCATCAAATTCTATGACATTTTATAAGCTTAAAATGTTGATTTTATAGTACTTTTTAGGTAGAATTTCGGCCCAATTAGTGATACTAGTTTAACACTGTATTTGATTGATTAAGATGGTCAATCCATCCCCATTTAATATTCCCAATTCGTGGCTCCTCAAAAACTTCAAGGTAATTGCGTAAAACGCGTTTTTACGGCACCCGAAAGTGCGTTTTTGTGCTCTAAGGATATTTTGGAAAATAAATTGTTCCAACGAGTTCTAAATGTTTATAGACATTGTTTATGGTCAATTATGATATATTAAGGTGTTAAAGTGAGTTATATGGGGTTATATCAACTCATGACACAATTTCCGGGACTTCCAGGACTCCTGGGACCAAAACAAGAGCGTTAAGAATTTCCCCCGAGCACTTTGTGTTTAAATGAAAAAGTGGAATGGGGATCCTTTTATAAATATTGAATAATGGTCAAATAACCATTTGGAGTGAAGAAAACTAAGTTACACCAACTTAGAACGCATTTCCAGGGCTTCTCGTGCTTTAAGGGGCGTGCGTGAGCACTCCCAAGCACTTTGCGTTTTTAACTAAATATGGCCTGGGGAATATGTTTGTATAGTCATATAATGAGGGTATGACCATTTGGTTTGAGTTTTAAAAGGTCATACAAGGTCACGCTTGACGCACGTTTTTAAGGTGTTTTAAGAACGTCTCTGTCGTTAAGATGTTTAGTGCGTATTTTTGACCTTTGATGGGTTCTTATATGTGTAATAGGTGTAACATACGTTGTTACATTTGTTTACATGTGTATATCAATTTATTTTAGCATTTATAAATGCTTTGGCATTCGTAAAATACTTATGTTGCTTGTTTGTATAAATGTTCGTATTGATCTTTCCTTGTTGACGCTCTCTTTATTGAGCATGTTATGTATGGAGTTTAATCCTTGTTAATAAACGTACATGAGTGTCTGTACGAGTATGTTAAGACATTTATAAGATTACGCCTGTTAGCGTTTATGGTGAAACAACTATTTTTACGTAATGTTTGCATGCATGTTATTTGCATGCACACGCGTAATGTTATTTACGTAATGAAATACCCCAAACCTTAATGTGTTAATTAATTATGTAATTATTATTTTCTAAGGCTAATTAAGTCCTTAAGAATTTTGGTAAAAAGAATAAATCCAAAAGAAACAAGAAAAACGCTTAGAAAGCGAAAAACGCTAAATTGAGCGTTAAGTAACCCTAGGAGGAATACAACTTTGAAAAGGGTATTGGATGGATTTTAAAGGCTTAATAAGGCCTAAATAATATATGGGAACAATTCCCGAAGAAAACGGACCCATAAAACAAATTAAAACGCTAATAAAGCTTTAGCGCACGTTTTTTAAGAAAACCCGAAAACATGACTTTAAGCGGTCAAATGAACCCGTAAAAATTATAGTTCATTAAAGAACTATAAATAAAAATTAATGTGAGCTTAATGACCATTAAAATTAAAGAAATGAGAAAATTCCAGAAAACGGGCCCAGTTAGTGAATAGTGCTAAAACCGGGTAAATTAACGAGCATTTTCTGTAAAAGACGAAAAACGCTCCAGCTTGTGTAACATGTGGGGGCCGGTTTTTAATAAATAATCAGCCTTCTCAAACTCTTGACTAGTTAGCTAAATAATTAAGTCAAAAGAGCAAAAAGCAAAAAGGGTACAAATACACCCTTTTCTCTCTCTCTCTCCTCCTTTATTTTCTTTTCCCTCCTCTCTTTCCTCTCTTTTCTTCCTTCCTTGCCGATTTCTCCCCTCTCCCTCTGGTTTATGTCGTTTTTGAGCTCTCCACCCACATCCATGGCTTCTCCACCTTCTCTCCCATGCTCTAGCTTCATTAAAGCTCCAATCACAAAAATAAATACATATTCTTCTTCTCCTCCTCAAGCTCTACACTTCTCTCTTTTCAAAATCCAAAAATGAAGAAGTTCATCTCCATGGGTTTTCCCCATTTGAAGAGAAAATGGCATCAATGGGTAGCTTGAAGTCTCCTCTCTCTTCCAAGGTAAAAATCTCCAAGAAAAATCTCATTTTCCTCCACCCATTTGTGCTGGCCGATTTTGCCTATCTTATACCTTGTTTTATTCTTGTTTTTGAGCTTCAAATCAACCCTCCAATGGTGGTGGAATTTCCCTTTTGATTCATGGGTGAAAGCCCCTCTTAAAAAGCTCCAAAAGGTAAACCCTAACCTTGTGTTTTAAGCCCTTTAATTGAATTAGAGTTTCCTAAGGGTTTAGAGGATTAATTGAATGTATTTTGTGTTCCTTGGGTGTTGGAATGGAGTTTGGCAACTCCATTCCCACTTGACGGAATTTGAGGAGAGGAGGAGCAAGAGGAGAATTAAAGAGAAACTTGTGAAATTAAGGTAAGAGATTTACCTTAAACCTTGTTTTAATTGTTTTAGAGTTTGGGACGGGTAAACAAATTAATGAACCCAAATTATGGATTGTAATCCATGTTGGAATTGTGTTTAGTTGATTTTAGAGAGATTTGTGAAATTAATTGTGAATTAAGGGCCTTGGAGCCAAGTGTTTTGAGTTTGTGTTTATATTGTGGTTTATTGAGATTTTGGAGTTATGTTGTTGTTGATGGACTTTGAGGATTTATTATGTGCTGGTAGGACCCTTGTAAGGGTGTGGCTAGATTAGGAATGAAAAGGATGAGAATTGGTGAAAATGGATGTGTTAGGTTTATTGGGAGGTTATGGCGAAATTTTGGTAGAAAATGAGTGTTTTGATGATGGCTTGGTGAATGGGAGAACCTAGGTGTTTATAGTGTTGAGTAGAGTAGATTAATAACCTTGTAGTGGTAGGTGGAGAATGGATTTGAAAGATGTAAAAATCTGTAGCAAATGGGATGTGAAAATCTAAGAAATTTTAGGAATGAGTTAGTGTTTATAACTTGTGAAACAAGGAGTGAACTTGGGTTTAGATAATGCAATTGTCTAGTAATGAATTGGTTATGGTCAATAATGACTTGGTGAGGTGGTAGGAGGTTGGAAACCATCAAGAGGAAGTTGGAAGTGCATTAGTGTGCAAAGTGCAAAATATGGAAGTTGGTATTTGTGAATTTGAACAAGATTTGGAGTAAGGATTTAACCAAGGATTTGAGGTGGTTTGGAGCATGTTTTAGTGTGTTTAAACATGTAGAAAACATGTGGAAAGTTTAGGGAATGATTGGAGGTGAATTAGGGGTTGAAAAAAGGTCAAAAACTGTCAATTTAAACACCCCCAGACATGGTCCGGGTTTATAAACAAGTACACAAACCCGGACCACATCAAAAACATGCCAGAAACACGTCCCAGCATGTGGTCCGGGTTTGTATCCAAGTACATAAACCCGGACCAAGGCAAAAACAACACAGATTGTGATTTCCGGGATTGGTCCGGGTTTGTAACCCCGGACACAAACCCGGACCAGTCTAAAAATTGTCCAGAAAGTGTTTTTAAGTGTTGTTATGATGGGGAAATGATTGGGGATGGTTTTAAATGATGATTAGGCCTTGTTTGGTGACTTTTAAAGGCCATTGGAAGTATAAACAAGTGTGAGAGTGAATATGTAAGTTGTGAACTTTAGATCACGTAAGTAAGTTAAAAATAACTGGACAACGGGGTAAGTACGGGAGTAATATTATCGTACATACCGTATGATCATGATGTTAATAAAAACATTTGAAATACTACCAGTTGTTCGAAAACTATCCGGGGAGCGTGAGATGACGCGTTGGAGTAAATCCTCGGGAACACGGTAGAGTAACCCATGGTGTAAGGTATGGTTTTCTTGCAACCTGTGTCCTACCGGGTTACACCGGCTTGTATGCCTATGTGTTTTTTGTATGTTTGCCACCTTGCAAGATAAAGCATGAAATGAGTTTACAGCAATTCATTAATGTGGCGTATTTAATTCCGATACCGTTTAACCTCGAATATGTGTTAAACTGTAACTAACCGACTCTAGGATCACATAAGAGATCGGTATTCGGATAACGTCCCAACCTACGGGAATGTTCTAACTACGGCTATCCGTGCATTAGTTGTATGTTGTGGTTGTGTGTAATGTGTGTTGCCTTTGTTAGTATGTCGTTATTCAACGAATGTTGTTGCCCATGTTTGTTGAATGGGATGTTACCTCCCTTGTTGTTGAATAAGTTTATAACATCATATGGTGTCATGATGTGATAAGTTCCATAAAGGAACTTCCAACTAAAATGTATATATTATGGGGGGTGAGGAATCCGGGGTGTCCCGGTCGTGCACGTGTGTTTGGTAGTTGGTATCTATAGCTGAATTAACTCCCTCTCTGTTTTGGTTGTTTTTCCTTCTTGGATTACAATCACCCACAAGTCTAATAAGATACTTTCCTACCTTGATTATTATTCGGGGCTAGGGAGATATGTGTATGGTGTGATCGGGCCTATATTAAGGCCAACACATCTAAGTAAAGTAAATGTGTACGGTGTGTTCAGACCTATATTTTATCCGACACACCTTAAGAAAAGTTACATTCTCTAAGAAGGACGGTGTTATGTTGTGTATATGTTATTATGTGGTGGGTGTTGATATGTTTGTGTACGTTGATTACCGAAATCAACCCGGTGTTAATAAAAGAGGTAATTAAGTATAACCCGATTAAATGGGTATGTGTCGCCTAACAAGGAATAACTCCATTAAGGTAGAACCCTCAGGGGTCAAGGAACACAATAATGTTATCTAACCAATGTGATGTGGTAACCTTATGTTTGTATCCTTTTGATTGGATGTGTGTTAATTATAAGCATGTTATGTGTTGATGGTTTCTATGTATGATTTAAAAATAATCAACCGCATGCTTAGACGACAATTAGTTGTGCGTGGCCCGGTAGTATGAGGGCTGCACGATTACCATACCAGCAAAGGTGCAGAGCCCCTTTGGGGGCCCCCATTACATTTCAGGTACAACGAAGCCGACAGCCGTTCGAGAGTAGGACGGGGTGGCTATTTGTGTATGGGTAGTTACTTAAGTTGCTTATGTATTTGTAAGTACAGTAAGACCGAAGTGTGATGCCGGTAATTGAATGTATTAGACTCGGTACAGTTGTAATGTAATTGTAATTGACTCGGTTTTGTTATGAAGTGGGTTTGTAATGTTAATGCACGGGAGTCCTGTCCATCAGACCGGTACACTATGTATGTATTAGCCTTGTTAGCCACATGGGTGGCTAACGGCGTGTAGCACCCATGGATTAAGTTAAGTGTTAAGTTGTAATTCCGCTGCAATCGTTTGTTAAGTATTGTGTTTGTAGTTGGGGTGTTACACATAAACTTTTGCATGCAAGAATGAGCATGCGTACGTGAAATGATTTATCCTTAGATTAATTTCCATTATCTGATGGTTTTAAGGTGTTAATTAGATTTGGGGTATTTCAGTGAGGTCACACGGTAAAGCTAACCCCGGTGAAAGGTATGATTTTCTCATGCCCCGTATGTTAACCGTGTTACATTGATTTGTGTGCTGTGTGTTTGTGTGCCGGCTTAATCAAGACTAAAGCATGAAAATGATCCATTGCTTGATTATGTATCTTGATGTATGCTGTTTGTGCTAACATACTTGAATGCCGGTGTGGTCTAACTTAGTGTATAGACTGCCTCATAGTTGAGTAACGTTTGGCTAGAGACTCATAGTTCGGGTCGTTTCGTAAAATAATGAAAACGTGCAAACACACAAACTATCGATTTAAGAATAACGATATCGTAGACTTATGAACTCACTAGTATGTGAGGGAGTTGTATGGGTTTAGTAAACCCCCGATAACGGTTAGAAAACCAAATTGAAACAATCCACGAAATAAATAAATGTGGAAAGGTAAATGAGCCTCCATCTAGAGGATTGAAGATAGTTCAAAGATGTGAACCTGTGAGAAAAGTAAAAGAGACTTAAGGGACTATTTAACTCCCTTAAGATACGGTCGACCTCCTATACGAGGATTCGACCTGGTATAAGAAAATAACCGAAAATATAAGTATTCGATTTGTTGGGGCAACCCTTAACCTTAAGAATCCCCGAACTTAAGAAACGTTCCCAAAGCCATTAGAAACATCGAGAGTGATGCTTCTAGGCTAATATACATAATTATATTATAACTCCGAGAGAGGAGTGTATGGGAATGTGAGGAGTCCGAGAGTAGTCGGACCTATGTGAAAGTAGTAGGAACTAAGAGAGAGTTCCGGGAGCTAGCTGAACCTTCCCACAATGCTAGACCCAGAGTAGGGTCGAAACCGGGGAAGTAAGACTATGCTCGAAAGCCATGTGTTTGGCTTAAGAATGTATTGAGAGTAAACGATTGTGAAGTACGTAGGAGACCTGTAGTGTCTCAAGAACTACGAGAGCTTGAGTATAAGTAACCCAAGAGAATGGGTGAGAAAGAGTATAAGTAACCCAAGAGAGTGGGTGAGATAATGAATAAGTAACCAAGGCATGGTGAGGTAGAATCCTCAAGGCCTAAGAGTAATGTATTATGAACTAACAACCTTGATATGTTAGTTAGGGATTGTGTTTCATGATTGAATGTCAAATCCTTGTATAGTGTACATATGTAATGTATTACTACTTGCATGATGATTGTAATAAAATGAATCTCATGCTCTTGATAAAAGTAGTCGGCGTACCCCGGTTAGCACGCGGGGTATGCGAATTTCATATGCAGCGATAAGCTGAGCCCCTAGGGGCATAGTTTTTATTTCAGGTACACCGAAGACGATACCGTTCGAGTGTAGGACGGGGACGGTGGTTAGCATGGGTAGTTAGATTTTAATTACTTTTGTACTTGAATGAGTTGTAAGACCGAAAGTGTTATCGGCATCCATGTGTTGTAGACTCGGTATAGTAAAGTACTGAATGGAGAATTGTATTGTATGAGACTCGGTTGGAAATGAATGAGTAATGTATTTGTATTGAGTACTCGGTTATTCCGGTCCATCAGACCGATGCTGTAGTTGAGTTAGGCCTAGTTAGCCACGTGGGTGGCTGACGGCATTGTACCACCCTCCGTTGTATTTAGAGTTCCGCTGTGATATTATGGGCAAACGTGACAGGTTAAGAGGTAATTATGAGATTAGCGTATGGGGTGTTACACTTTGATTCATTTTTCTTAAACGCATGATTCACTTTATAAAAACCTCTGATTCACAGTTCTTAAACCTCTTAATCTACGCTTACGAGATTCACTTTTCTTATTACTCTGATTCACTTTGTAACAACTTGTGATTCACTTTTAAACAACTTTTGATTCACTTTTCTAAAACCTCTGATTCACACTAGTCAAACAATCAAAATCACTTTAGTTAAACAATCTCTGTCTATGAGATTCACTTTTTTTAAACCTCTTATTCACATTTAAGCAACTCTCTGATTCACTTTTTAACAACCTTTGATTCACTTGGTAACAACCTTTGATTCACTTTTTTTAAACTTAAGATTCACAATGAATCTTAAAAAATATGTAGATACAAAAATTAAATTTATCAGAACATATCTATGATGCATCTTGCTTTGAAGAGTACGAAAAATGATGAACAATGGTATAATTTGTTTTATTTTTGTACTTATATTTTGTAAGTTATGATATTTTGAAAAAAAAAATTCTCTCTCCTACTCACCTACCCCTCTCCCCCACTCTCATGTGCACTATTCTTTCTTTCCTCTTTTTTTCTTTTTTCTTTATTTCCCTCTAATAGAGTATTGACATGAGGACAATCTTCATATTACAAGGTCGCTCCTTCTCCAGCTTCGAATTCGCGTTATTATTAGTCTTTTGGTAAGATTAACCGTGTAGATGTATTTGATGTTGTTCTACTTTTCTTAGTTTTGTAGGTTAAATATTGTAACACCCTAACCCGAAATCTAATAACCTGAACGACGATCGCTCCCAAATAAACTTAAACTGCAGCGGAATAAATTACAACAAACGGGTGGTATTACAATGCCGTTAGCCACCCTTGTGACTAACAAGGCTAAGTCCAAATACAAATCTCAAAGTCACGGTCTGAATACGAATACAACCCGAGATACTAGGAATCAAACTCAAAGGTACAATAAGTAAGTAAAACAAATAACTAGTAGTAGACTCCCATAGCTTGGTCTACCCCACCTACACTCGGTGTGGTAATCTTCTCAACTTCAGGTACCTGGAAATGTTTAGCCATGAAATGGCTCAGCAAAATAATTACCGGTATGGAAAACGTGCAGCCCATCGGCTACTGGGCCACACCAACTACTTTGTCGAATACATGCAGTTCATTTATAAAGCTGTAATAAGCATAATAAAAAAAGTATCCAACAAGGACAACAATGTCACATAGAACAAGACTTCAGAAGGTCAAGTTAGATGAACTGTAATCATTTGATATTAGTCGGGTCCACACAATGGGACCAACATATGTATAAGAGTATGTCAATATAGTGAAGGTATAGTGACCTTGTTATATAGAAAGGTGGGTAATGAGTCCCTCAGAAGATAACGTAGTTAACTCTTGTACATAAAATGGTGGTAATTGAACCCTCGAGAGAAGTGAAATCTTCCTCTTAACTTGAACTGTTCCGGTATGGTCCGGTGAGTGGACAAAGTGCACACCCAAAACTCCCGTCGCGACGTAAATTGAATAGGAGACGACCTGAGACAGGTACAACTCCTGTAGCATGCATAGCCAGATCCAACTGGGCTCCTCGTTCTCGTAGTATAGAATTGTTAGGTGTCAACCAAGTATATTAAACAAGAACACAATGTGTATTGTCAGTTATCACGTTTAGAACAACGACGTTTGTTATAAAGTGAAGTTAGTGAGAAACTTGAGTACAAGTTCTCAGTATAAATAAGCACAGGTATTTAATCCACTGGTAATGTTGTGTTGTATGCGTGGGTGAAATACCCCAAACCTAGTTATGTTGTTTAAATACCTAAATATGGTATATAAAGACTAAAAAGAGTCTTAGAAACATTAGTAAACAAATTTAAACAAAAGAAAACACAAAATGTGCTTTAAAGTCAATAAGAGCCAAAATGTGCTCTAAGCTTGGGATAAGCTTGGTTAAGACCTAATGAACTTACCAAGACCTCATTTATATATTAATGAACATATTAAACCAATTACCAAAGAAAACCAAGCTTGAAAACAAGTTTAAACACAAAATGTGCTTTAAGGAGTCTTAAAGCACGTTTTTGAAAAATTGTCTTGTAAATGAGTTTTGAATGGCTAAATGTCCATCATTACTCTTTAATTAACATGTGTACTATATAGTATCACATTTGGAAGTCTATATCAATGGGAAATCAAAATTTTCACTTCTATGTGCCTTGTTTTATGAATAGTGATTTTATAAGCTATTTTGTAACATATGTTGTATTAGTAATTAAATTGACAAAAAAAGACTAAAATACCCTCATTATATTATAGGGGGCCAGTTTTCTAAGTGTGGTGACTCACCACTCTCTAGTTAGTATGATAAGTAAATAAAGAAAACTAATTAAACTACTTTTTACTTTATAAGAACAAATATCTTCTTAAAGCAAATTCTATCTCATTCTCTCATTTCCCTTCTTCATTCACACGGTTCCAACTCCTTCTTCCTCCCTTCTTGCTGTTCTCTCACGGTAATATCACCACCACCATTAAACCTCTTCTTTAACCTCTTGTAAAATCTAGCTCACTTGTCCAAATCAAAAACAAACACCACCAATCTCTTCCTCTCATCAAGCTCTTCATTCCTATCTTCTCAAAACTTCAAGAGCCCCATTTCGGTGCCATGGAGTTCCACCATTGAAGGATCTTGAGCTTGTATTTTGACATATTATTACTCTCCTTTGCTTCTAGGTAAGGAATCTCAAATAAAAACTACATTTCCTTCATGTTTTTGTTGTGACCGAAAATACCCATTGATGGAGCTCTTTGTGTGACTTTGTTCTAGCTTCATTCCAACTCTTCATGGACTAGGTGGAGTCCTCTCTTGATATATATTCAAACTCTCTTCAAAGATCAAGGTAAAACAACTACATTAATGTTTTTGAAACAAGGTAAAATTAGGGTTTACAATGAGATGAAGCTTATAGCTTGAATACTCATTATAATGTTTGTATATTGTTTAGAACTTGACAAGGAATCAAATACCTTACCGGTTTTATAAGGAAACAAGAAAGAAGTTGTTTGGAAAAGAGGTAAATCTACTAACTTAATGTTGTTTAATGCCTTAGGAGAAATAAGCTTATAATGCTTGTTAAAACTACCTAAAGAGCAAAAGGTGAATGACCTAGTAAATGTTCTCAAGGAGACTAGTAAAAGAACATATGTCTTGTTGTATGTATTCGCAGGTCAAAGGCATATATATTGTGGAAATTCAGTGTTTATGATTTAAGCACTTTAAGGGCCTAAGAGCCATGCATTTTAAGGGCCTAAGTGCCATGCAATTTAAGTTATGCACTATATTGTAATGTAGTGAGATTTGAGGGAAGTTTTGTGTATGAGAGTGTTCTTGGTGATTCTTAGTGTTCTTGTGTGTTTAATGGTGAAAACAATGTGCTATGGTGTAACAAAATGCTAGGAGAACCTATGTCGAAATTTAGGAAACGCATAAGGAGTTCAAGATGTTCTAAAGGAATTTTGATGAACTAGGAAGTGTTCTAGAGTGTAATGAGGACTTAGGCATTATCTTGAGGTTTTAGTATGTACCAAAGTCATTTTGGACTTAGGTAAGGGCTTAGGTAAACTTTGGTAAAATAAGGAGAAAGTGTAAGCTTAGAAAAAGGGATTTCAAGGATGACATAAGGAGTTTTAGTTTGTAAGAAATGATGTTTAAGTAATGATGTTGTGTGGAAGAACTATCTTGGTATAATAGTTAGGATAGGCATGAAACATCACTTAGGAACCTAGGGAGTAAATACTATAAGTGTTGGAGGCTTTGGTGAAATTTGGCTAAGTGTTTAAAGACTTAGGAATTGAGCATTTTGCCTTGTCCGAACTTCCGTCCGGACATGGAAGTTCGGACAGGCTCTGTTGGGTAGAAGAATTCTCACTCGCGAACAGTGTCCGAACTTGGGAAGTCCGGACACTAGTTCGGACGTACCCACTCATCCTTAGGATTATCCTCGAACTGTGTCCGAACTTGGGAAGTCCGGACACATGTTCGGACGCACGATTTCTGTCTAGATTTTTCTCGGCTCACGTCCGAACTTCCGAAGTCCGGACATAAGTTCGGACGTGTGTCTGTTTTCTGTCTAAAGTCACGGCTTGCGTCCGAACTTGGAGATTCGGACACAAGTTCGGACGGGCCACAATATGGACCAAAAATGTTGTTTTAAGATGGGAAATGTTATCTAAAAATGGTAATTAGTTAGTAATGATGATATGAGGTTAATTAAGACATGTTAGGAGTGTTATAATGGTAATTAAAATGGTGAAGAGTTATAACAAGTATGAAAATAAAATAAAATAGCTATGTGAAGTAACAAGTTAACAATGGACTAGTGCGTTAATTAACCGACGATACTAATGTGTTTAGGATTCTCTCAAGGTGGAAACGAATCGAGGCAAGGACCAAGGTATGGTTTTCTTGCAGTCTGTTGCCTACCGGTTTACACCGGCTTGTGTGTTGTTTGTTTCTCTATGTGTTTATGACTTTGTAAGATTAAAGCATGTAAAAAGTTTACAGTTGTTAAATATTATTATGTTGTTAAGTATGACTCTCTCTTCCCTTGTGTGTGTCTAACAAGACTTGACCCATTATTGTGAATTGTGTATTGAGTTCAATGATGAATGCTAACAAGTGCTAACGGGGGAAGTGAGGAGTCCGGTCTGTTCCGGCCACGCGTGTGAGTATGGGAGTCGATGTCATAACCGGTTCGATTCTCTTTGTATGTTATGGTTGTTTTCCAATTTGGTTTCCAACCTTCCCTTTAGCTTAACCAAGGCTATTTTACTGACTCACGTCGGGCCACAGGGGCATACTATGTGTTATTTCGGTGGGCTTGGATCACTATATCCGAGGCACCTTGTGTTAAGTTAACCGTTCAATCTAACAGGACGGTAACGAGTTACGTAACGAGCTTAGCATGAGCATGGCAACATTCTCTAGGCTCTCAATGGGGACTAACTGTGTTGGTTCTCTTCCTGAAAGGAATTGTATGTGTGTGATGTGTGTGATGATGTGTACGATACCCATGTTATGTTATATACGTATAATTGTATGATTTAAAATGAATGCCATGTCATCATGACAATTGGTTGCGCGTATCCCGGTAGCCGATGGGCTGCGCGTTAACCATACCAGCCAAGGGTTGCTGACCCCCTCAGGGGATCCATATTTCTTTTACTGCAGGATGAGGATCGAAGAAGCGGAGTGGCTCTAGATCCTAGGATGTAGTTTACTTTTGAGCACTTTTGGAAGTTGGCCCGGGATGCGCTTGTGCTCCCGTGGCGTGTTATATATTTGGTTATGACAGTTTACAGTGACAGTATATAGTGAAGGATATATGTAAACACTCGGTATTTTGTTGATGTATATATGTGGTTGTTAGTTCTATGCTCGGGAGTCTGATCATCAGACCGGCACACTTGTATTTATTCAGCCTTGTTAACCACGTGGGTGGTTGACGGCGTTGTAGCACCATTCGTTTAGTTACTGTTTAGTTGGTTATATTCCGCTGCGATTTCAAGTAATGTGATGTGCGTAGTAGGGGTGTTACAAAAAATGGTATCAGAGCGAAGTATGGCTCTGATGACTAGAATACCGAGCTTAGGGATATACCGAGTTAGGAAACCTAACTACAGTTACTTCAGTGAACATTATGGAAAGGTTAACCACTAACTAAGTGTGGAGATACCTTATTGTCGGGAAGTGTTACAACCGTTGGACCGATAAGTGTGCAAGCATATTGCTAATGAATATTCATGTGAATTCAGATGGCAGGTAGACCGCGAGGTAGAGGCCGCGGAAGCGGTACTGGTGATACGGGTGACCAGGGCGAGAACACTACGGCCCAGGTTATGGCTGAGGCTGTAGCAGCCTCCGTAGCCCAAATGGTACCCCAGCTTGTAGCTGCGATTCAGCAGGGGCAGACGCCCGGAGTTCAACTACCACCACCGCCACAGCCACGAGAGACCAACTGGGTCAAGGCGTTGGCTGATTTGAGGCCACCCTCATTCAGTGGGGAGACTGATCCCCGTAAGCTCGAGGCGTACATCTCCGAAATGGAGACCGCCTTCGAAACCCTAGCAGTACCTGAGCAGGTCAAGGTTCGACTTGCTGCATATTACTTGAAGGGCTCGGCACAGAGCTGGGGAAGCTTGTGCGAGAGGGCAGAGTTGCCGACCCGACTTTTCTGTGGAGGAGTACACGGCTCTGCTGCGAGCCAAGTACTACCCAATACATGTGCAAGAGGCCAAGCGCCTGGAGTTGGACAGTTTGAGGCAAGGGGATAAGATGACGGTAGATGAGTACTACTCAGCCTTCATCGGACTATCCACCTGCTACCCCGATCTGGGTTACTCAGACCGGATCCTTGTGAACCGTTTCTACAACGGACTGAACTATCGCCTACGCTATGGCATGGGGCCTACTGGATATACACTTTGCAGGAGTGCTATCATGCCGCTACAATTGTGGAGATCACCTCCGTCTGAGGGACGAGGAGAGTGCGCTCAAGCGCAAGGCTATGAACGAGGGCCAAGGCGCGCAAGGGCAGTGGGGAGGAAAGAAGAAGAAGTCATACCCCCAGTCCCAGAAAGGACAGCAACAGGGTGGCAAGGGCCAGACCCAGACCACCACTGCTGAGGAGCCTCTGCAGCTCACCTATGCGTATGCGGCCAAGCCCCTACGTTCTTACCCACCTAAGGGTAATTATCTAATCCTGTGTGATAAGTTGAAGTGTATGTTGATAAGTTGTGAGACAAGTATTGATTGTGTGTGTGATAGCAGCTAGCACGGGCTCTGGACCGGAGCGCCACTATTACTGCAAGTGGTGCAACGGAGACCACCCGGCAAGGACTGCAAGGGTAACGATGTGCAGTGCCGATACTGTAAGAAGATGGGTCACCGCGATCATGAATGCTGGCAGAACCCAAACAGTAGGAGCTACAGGCCCAAGGGGCAATGGAAGGGTAAGGCCACTGCGACCACCGATGGCCAGAAGACGGCGAACCAGCCACCCCCCCCCAGATCAGAGGTACACAGAGTCCCAGAAGGGGAAGGGGTCGGGGTCCAACAAGGCCACCCTGAATGTGGTGGACCGGTCTGAGGCGCCAGGGCCCTCTTCTAGACCAGGTACCGCCTAAACTGTTGAATGTAATAAGTGTTTGCATACCGCATTCCATGCATGTGTGTGAGTGAGTTTAAATAGACAACCATGTGAGTAAATAAATAAAGTATAGTGTGAAAGACACCTAATTAGAGTACTCTAAACTTAAAGGAACCTTCAATATATGTTCCAATCCTACCCTCACCAAACCCTGAAGAAACCACCATCAACATCACCGACTTTCCAATGGAGCAATGTCAGGTCATCCAACCAGGTATGGTACTCTTAAATGGATACCTGACACCGGAAGCACAAATCATATCATCAGACGATGCGACGAACTTGGAGCAAAACCAGGAGGTTTCTACACACCCGAATACCCGAACGATCAAGAATGCAATTAAAGATGATGTGCATGGGTAAGGACTGGAACCCTTACACCAAGACATATCAAGTAGTGCGAGCTGAAGATGGAGCAACTGTACCGAGATACCTGAGGAGTTCCTTGCGGTCGTTAACCACGCCGTGGGAATTGCTCAACAAGTTGAAACGGATTCAATTCCAAGTGTGAAAGCAGATCTATGCATTGTGAACTTCTACCAGAAAGGTGGACGGTTAGGTATACACCAAGACAAGGACGAGTCACCCGAGTCTCTAAGTAAGGGAGTACCCGTGGTGTCTTGGTCCATTGGTGATACCGCAGTGTTTGTGTATGGCGAGCAGAAGCGTGCTGACCTCGCAAAGAAGCTACTGTTGAAATCGGGAGATGTATTAATCATGGGTGGGCAGTCAAGGATGCTATACCATGGCATCAGGAAGATCAAACTGAATACCGCACCGTCGGCAGTGATCAATGCCACACACATGAAACCCGGACGTTTGAATTTGACCTTCAGACAGTTTTAAGCCTTGTATAATTATGTGATGTGATAAACCAGTGTGTATTAAGAATGTTGTAAGCGTTAATCATGGCGACAGTATAAGCCAATGAATGTTGTAAAAAGAGTGTGTTAATGAATAAAGTGGAGTTGTTTGGAGCATATAAACCGTGTTGTTACCCAATACTTATTAGTTTGCCAATGAATTAGGCTGTGCACTCGGAACGGGAGGTATATTGAGTGTCTGCAATGAGGCAGAAGCCAGCAAGAGCGGCACAATCCTCACCGGTACCTTTCCAGTGAATGGCGTGGATGCATCGATCTTGTTCGACTCCGGAGCCTCACACACATTTATTTCGCTATCTTTTGCGAAGAGGCTGGGGTTAGATGGTGATGAGATGCCAGACTTCTTGGTCACTCTCCCATCGAAAGAGCGGATCAGGTGTACCCGCTACCACCGAGATGTTATTGCGAGAATCAGAGGTGAAGAGTTTCCGATCGACTTGATAGAGTTCGACGGACTTGGTTTTGATGTGATTGTCGGGATGAACTGGTTGGAGCGGTACAAGGGCAGAATCCTGTGTGCCGAGCATCGACTGCTTCTTCGGAGTCCATCTGGGGTTACCATATCTACCGCCAGAGGCCCAGGAGCCTTCGACTCAGATCATCACCGCCATGGCTATGTATCGTGAACTACTACGACGAGGGAGTGATGTATACCTCTGCTATGTCCAGGACATAGAGAGAGATCCAGAGTTTAGCCCGATGTGCCGGTAGTGTCGGAGTTTCCTGATGTATTCCCTAAGGAACTGCCGGGCATGCCGCCAGCACGAGAGGTTGAGTTTGAGATTGACTTGATTCCAGGCACCGGACCCATTGCGAAAGCACCTTATCGTATGGCTCCAGCAGATGACAGAGCTCAAGGAGCAGCTGAGAGACCTACTCGACAAGGGCTTTATCCGCCCTAGTGTTTCACCATGGGGAGCGCCGGTCCTCTTCGTGAAGAAGAAGGACGGTAGCCTCCGCCTGTGTATTGACTATCGAGAGCTGAATGCTGTTACGGTGAAGAACCGTTACCCTTTACCACGCATTGACGATCTATTTGATCAGCTGAGGGGAGCATCAGTATTCTCCAAGATAGACCTACGTTCCGGATACCATCAGATTGCCACCGTGACAGTGATATCGAAAAGACAGCATTCAGAACTAGGTATGAGCACTATGAGTTCACAGTTATGCCGTTTGGCTTATCAAATGCACCAGCTAAGTTTATGGACTTAATGAACCGCTTGTTCCAAGATCAGTTGGACAAGTCAGTGGTAGTCTTCATCGATGATATTCTAGTGTACTCGAAATCGAGAGGTGAGCACGAAAGCCACCTGAGAGATGTGTTACAAACGTTGAGGAAGAATCAGCTGTATGCTAAATTTTCTAAATGTGAGTTTTGGTTGTTGACCAAGTATCCTTTCTAGGACATGTGATTTCTGAGGCCGGGATCGCTGTTGATCCGGCAAAGATTGATGCAGTGCGCACCTGGCCTAGGCCGAAGACAGTTACCGACATCAGGAGCTTCCTCGGTCTGGCAGGTTATTATAGGAGGTTTGTGAAGGACTTCTCCAGTGTCTCGAAGCCGATGACTTCCTTGATGAAAAAGGATGCACCATTCGAGTGGACAGTCGACTGTGAGAGTTCTTTCACGAGTCTCAAGGATGCTCTGACATCTGCACCGGTTCTGACATTACCACGACGGTCCAGATGGTTTTGAGGTCTATTGCGACGCATCAGGCAGGGGTATGGGTTGTGTGTTGATGCAACACGGGAAGGTCGTAGCTTACGCCTCCCGACAGCTGAAGAAGCATGAGGAGAACTACCCTACCCACGACTTAGAATTGGGGGCCATTGTCTTCGCACTGAAGATATGGCGACATCACTTGTATGGGGTAAGTGTGACGATTTATTCTGACCACAAGAGTTTAAAGTACTTGTTCACTCAAAAGGAGTTGAACATGAGACAAAGAAGGTGGGTTGAATTTCTGAATGACTACGATATTAATCTGCAATAAGGAGGGTAAGGCAAATGTGGTAGCTGACGCATTGAGTCGCCGAGCACACTCTCTCCATTCGCTAGTCTCTCATACTGGCTTGGTTGAAGAGGTGCGGAGTGCTCAGATGACGGATCAGTACATGATGGAGATTAGACAGAAGCTTATTGATGGCACATTCGAGGGTCAGAAGTACGACTTCAGACTCCACGATGATGACCTGATTAGGCTTAATGGCCGATTGTGTATACCTAGGAGTAGCGCTGAGTTGAAGGAGCGCATATTGAGTGGATCCCATTGTTCTACTACTTCGATTCACCCCGGAGCTTCAAAGATGTATAAAGGCATGAAAGGTATTTTTGGTGGACTGGAATGAAAAAGGATGTGAATGACTATGTGTTGAGGTGTCTCACTTGTCAGAAGGTCAAGTTTGAGCCGACGGCCTGGTGGTATGGTACAGCCAATGCCAGTGCCTGAGTGGAAGTTCCATGACATATCTATGGACTCGTAGTAGGGCTTCCACCTGCAAGGGGAGGTCTGAATATGATTTGGGTTGAGTTGACCGACTGACCAAGGTGGCCCGATTCATTCGATGAAGGACACCTGGAAAGTGGAAAGACTGCAGAACTCTTTGATAAAGAAATTGTAAGACACCATGTGTACCAAGACGATTGTATCTGACAGAGATACCAGATTCCTATCCAGATATTGGAGTCTACACGAGAGCATTGGGTACCGAACTGAAATTGAGTACAGCGTTTCCCCACAGACCGATGGTCAGAGTGAGCGCACCATTCAGACACTTTGAGGATATGCTACGTGCATGTGCACTTGACTTTCAGACCAGCTGGATTGATAAGTTCATCTGATCGAGTTTAGTTACAACAACAGTTATCATGCTTCGATCAAGATGTCTCCCTTCCAGGCCTTGTACGGTAGACCATGCCGCACGCCGTTATGCTGGGATGAGTCGAGTGAGACGGTCATTATAGGACCAGAGTATCTTGAGCAAGTTCAGGCAGAAGTTCGTCAGATCCGGGCTAACATGAAAGTAGCTCAGGATAGACAGAAGTCGTACGCAGATGTGCGCAGACGTGACCTGGAGTTCGCCGTTGGCGATCAGGTATTTTTGGAGAGTATCCCCCATGAAGGGAGTATTTCGTTTTGGCCAGAAAGGCAAGTTGAGCCCAATATGTGGGGCCTTATGTTTGTGACGGAGCGGATCGGCCCGGTAGCTTATAGACTTGTTTACCCCGCCGAGCTAGGCAAGGTACATGATGTATTTCATGTGTCCCAGTTGAAGAAGTATATGTCTCATCCGTCTCATGTACTTCAGCCTGAGAGGCTAACTTTAGAGCCGACCATGCGATCAGTGGAGACTCGGTACGGATTCTGGACACTAAGACTCGAGACACTCGCCATAAGTCTGTGAGACTGGTGAAGGTCTCTGGTCTAACAGGACGTTGAGGAGGCCACTTGGGAGCTGGAAGATAGATGAAGGCGAAGTACCCGTCATTGTTTACTTCTTAGTGTTTGTATGTGTATAGGGTACGGGGCGTACCCCTATTTAAGGGGGGTAGAGCCGTTTTGTGTGAGTTGTATGTGTGTGCATGTATATGTATACATTGTCTATTATGTTACAGACCGCTGAGTCTGAATGATGTTGTAATGTTTTATTGTTTAGACCATGTGTCCGATGTAATGTAAAGATGTTGTTAATGTGATATGGAAGTGTTGTTGATATGTGTTCTCATGTTCTAATATTTAGGATATGTGGAAGTATGAACTTTGGGGACAAAGTTCTTTTAGGGGGGTAGATTGAAATACCCCAAACCTAGTTATGTTGTTTAAACACCTAAATATGGTATATAAAGACTAAAAAGAGTCTTAGAAACATTAGTAAACAATTTAAACAAAAGAAAACACAAAATGTGCTTTAAAGTCAATAAGAGCCAAATGTGCTCTAAGCTTGGGATAAGCTTGGTTAAGACCTAATGAACTTACCAAGACCTCATTTATATACTAATGAACATATTAAACCAATTACCAAAGAAAACCAAGCTTGAAAACAAGTTTAAAAACAAAATGTGCTTTAAGGAGTCTTAAAGCACGTTTTTGAAAAATTGTCTTGTAAATGAGTTTGAATGGCTAAATGTCCATCATTACTCTTAATTAATATGTGTACTATATAGTATCACATTTGGAGTCTATATCAATGGAAATAAAATTTCACTTCTATGTGCCTTTTTATGAATAGTGATTTATTAATATTATTGTTATTTCATATATGTATTAAGCTATTTGTAACATATGTATTAAGTAATTAAATTGACAAACAAAGACTAAAATACCCTCATTATATTATAGGGGGCCGGTTTTCTAAGTGTGGTGACTCACCACTCTCTAGTTAGTATGATAAGTAAATAAAGAAAACTAATTAAACTACTTTATAACTTATAGACGAACAATATATCATTCTTAAAGCAAATTCTATCTCATTCTCTCATTTCCTTCTTCATTTCAACGGTTCAAACTCCTTCTTCCTCCTTCTTGCTGTTCTCTCACGGTAATATCACCACCACCATTAAACTCTTCTTTAACCTCTTGTAAAATCTAGCTCACTTGTCCAAATCAAAAACAAACACCACCAATCTCTTCCTCTCATCAAGCTCTTCATTCTATCTTCTCAAAACTTCAAGAGCCCCATTTCGGTGCCATGGAGTTCCACCATTGAAGGAGCTTGAGCTTGTATTTTGACATATTATTACTCTCCTTTGCTTCTAGGTAAGGAATCTCAAATAAAAACTACATTTCCTTCATGTTTTTGTTGTGACCGAAAATACCCATTGATGGAGCTCTTTGTGTGACTTTGTTCTAGCTTCATTCCAACTCTTCATGGACTAGGTGGAGTCCTCTCTTGATATATATTCAAACTCTCTTCAAAGATCAAGGTAAAACAACTACATTAATGTTTTGAAACAAGGTAAAATTAGGGTTTACAATGAGATGAAGCTTATAGCTTGAATACTCATTATAATGTTTGTATATTGTTTAGAACTTGACAAGGAATCAAATACCTTACCGGTTTTATAAGGAAACAAGAAGAAGTTGTTTGGAAAAGAGGTAAATCTACTAACTTAATGTTGTTTAATGCCTTAGGAGAAATAAGCTTATAATGCTTGTTAAAACTACCTAAAGAGCAAAAGGTGAATGACCTAGTAAATGTTCTCAAGGAGACTAGTAAAAGAACATATGTCTTGTTGTATGTAGTCGCAGGTCAAGGCATATATATTGTGGAAATTCAGTGTTTATGATTTAAGCACTTTAAGGGCCTAAGAGCCATGCATTTTAAGGCCTAAGTGCCATGCAATTTAAGTTATGCACTATATTGTAATGTAGTGAGATTTGAGGGAAGTTTTGTGTATGAGAGTGTTCTTGGTGATTCTTAGTGTTCTTGTGTGTTAATGGTGAAAAACAATGTGCTATGGTGTAACAAAATGCTAGGAGAAACCTATGTCGAAATTTAGGAAACGCATAAGGAGTTCAAGATGTTCTAAAGGAATTTTGATGAACTAGGAAGTGTTCTAGAGTGTAATGAGGACTTAGGCATTATCTTGAGGTTTTAGTATGTACAAAAGTCATTTTGGACTTAGGTAAGGGCTTAGGTAAACTTTGGTAAAATAAGAGAGAAAGTGTAAGCTTAGAAAAAGGGATTTCAAGGATGACATAAGGAGTTTTAGTTTGTAAGAAATGATGTTTAAGTAATGATGTTGTGTGGAAGAAATATCTTGGTATAATAGTTAGGATAGGCATGAAACATCACTTAGGAACCTAGGGAGTAAATACTATAAGTGTTGGAGGCTTTGGTGAAATTTGGCTAAGTGTTTAAAGACTTAGGAATTGAGCATTTTGCCTTGTCCGAACTTCCGTCCGGACATGGAAGTTCGGACAGGCTCTGTTGGGGTAGAAGAATTCTCACTCGCGAACAGTGTCCGAACTTGGGAAGTCCGGACACTAGTTCGGACGTACCCACTCATCCTTAGGATTATCCTCGAACTGTGTCCGAACTTGGGAAGTCCGGACACATGTTCGGACGCACGGATTTCTGTCTAGATTTTTCTCGGCTCACGTCCGAACTTCCGAAGTCCGGACATAAGTTCGGACGTGTGTCTGTTTTCTGTCTAAAGTCACGGCTTGCGTCCGAACTTGGAGATTCGGACACAAGTTCGGACGGGCCACAATATGGACCAAAAATGTTTTTTAAGATGGGAAATGTTATCTAAAATGGTAATTAGTTAGTAATGATGATATGAGGTTAATTAAGACATGTTAGGAGTGTTTTATAATGGTAATTAAAATGGTGAAGAGTTATAACAAGTATGAAAATAAAATAGCTATGTGAAGTAACAAGTTAACAATGGACTAGTGCGTTAATTAACCGACGTTACTAATGTGTTTAGGATTCTCTCAATGGTGGAAACGAATCGAGGCAAGGACCAAGGTATGGTTTTCTTGCAGTCTGTTGCCTACCGGTTTACACCGGCTTGTGTGTTGTTTGTTTCTCTATGTGTTTATGACTTTGTAAGATTAAAGCATGTAAAAAGTTTACAGTTGTTAAATATTATTATGTTGTTAAGTATGACTCTCTCTCTTCCCTTGTGTGTGTCTAACAAGACTTGACCCATTATTGTGAATTGTGTATTGAGTTCAATGATGAACTGCTAACAAGTGCTAACGGGGGAAGTGAGGAGTCCGGTCTGTTCCGGCCACGCGTGTGAGTATGGGAGTCGATGTCATAACCGGTTCGATTCTCTTTGTATGTTATGGTTGTTTTCCAATTTGGTTTCCAACCTTCCCTTTAGCTTAACCAAGGCTATTTTACTGACTCACGTCGGGCCACAGGGGCATACTATGTGTTATTTCGGTGGGCTTGGATCACTATATCCGAGGCACCTTGTGTTAAGTTAACCGTTCAATCTAACAGGACGGTAACGAGTTACGTAACGAGCTTAGCATGAGCATGGCAACATTCTCTAGGCTCTCAATGGGGACTAACTGTGTTGGTTCTCTTCCTGAAAGGAATTGTATGTGTGTGATGTGTGTGATGATGTGTACGATACCCATGTTATGTTATATACGTATAATTGTATGATTTAAAATGAATGCCATGTCATCATGACAATTGGTTGCGCGTATCCCGGTAGCCGATGGGCTGCGCGTTAACCATACCAGCCAAGGGTTGCTGACCCCCTCAGGGGATCCATATTCTTTTACTGCAGGATGAGGATCGAAGAAGCGGAGTGACTCTAGATCCTAGGATGTAGTTTACTTTTGAGCACTTTGGAAGTTGGCCCGGGATGCGCTTGTGCTCCCGTGGCGTGTTATATATTTGGTTATGACAGTTTACAGTGACAGTATACAGTGAAGGATATATGTAAACACTCGGTATTTTGTTGATGTATATATGTGGTTGTTAGTTCTATGCTCGGGAGTCTGATCATCAGACCGGTACACTTGTATTTATTCAGCCTTGTTAACCACGTGGGTGGTTGACGGCGTTGTAGCACCATTCGTTTAGTTACTGTTTAGTTGTTATATTCCGCTGCGATTTCAAGTAATGTGATGTGCGTAGTAGGGGTGTTACAGTGGGACATACATGTTGCAGTATCATCAACACGCACATAAAATAACACATCAGTGCAAAAGAGTAATACAACATTTTACATTAATTATCTTGGTCGTCATTTCAAACAACAGATAGCACACAAGCCGGTGTATCGGTAGCAAACAGGTTGCAAGAATCCCATACCGTTCACCGTAGATTGCAGTTGATATACCCTGGTCAACGTCTGGTCAAGTATAGTCTAGCAGAAACAGGATTAACTGGGACGGTTAATTTATGTTACCCTTGTATGTATAATAATTTATTGGATTGTTCAACAATTCCTTAGTTGTTATTTCATGTGAGGTTTATTTCTTCATACTTAGATAGTTTCTTTAACTTCTTAACCTACTAACAATTAAGGTGTTCTTATATTTTCCCAAATCATATAGTCTTAATTAACAACTTACAAGGTGTGGTAATTCCTTTTAATTACCTTAGGATTTAATGTATAACTTATTTTGTTATTTCCTTTTTTATTTAATATAAATCCTTAAATATATATATATATATATATATATATATATATACTTATTTATGTTACATGTTTTTAATTGTCTAGATGACATAATAACTTTATAATTTCTCAACTATATTTATATGCCATACATGGACATAATATTCTTATAGTTTTTATTCTTCTCCTTTTAACCATAAATAATATTATTGGTTACCTTTAAATTCCTTATAACTATATAAGCCATAGTTTAATTCCATAATCCCTTAAATCAAAATTTTTCCTAATTCCTCCAAATATCCACATAGGACCTATATTTATTTAAATCTAAATTCTTACCCTGACATTTCGGTTATTTACAAAACCACCACATTAATTCATAAACTTTATATTTAAATTCTAATCTCATTATATTATATAGTTTTAATTCCTTATTTAATTATATTACAAAGCCACCACTAATATTTTGGTATATAGCTTTTGAATATTATAACTTTCAAAAATTACAACTTAGCCCCTCAAATTCTCGGCCTATATATATATTTATTTTCTATAATTACAATTTAACCACAAAATCTTATAATCTTTACATAATGCCTTATAAAACTATAGTTTTAATTTTAATTCTCCATAATTGCCGAATATATATATATATAAATTCTTAAATTACAAATCTAACCCAAAGTAATTCGGATTTGTCATATACTTTCCATTAATTGCATTTTCACCCCAAAACTTTATAATAGTTACTTAATAACTTATAAACTAGTTTAAAGTTTAAATATTTAATTCCTCAAAATTTCAAAGGTGAACTTAATAATTCTCTTAATTATGATTTCGCCCATAATCAACTCCAAACTTTCATAATAAGTTTTATAAATTACATAATAGCCCAAAACTTTATAAATTGTTATTTTAACACTTGTTTAAATTATCTAAAATTCATAAACTTAATTCTTAACCTTATATTATATCATATTTATCCCAAGGACACCCTTAACTCTCGGCTTTTTTAGTATATGCACCAAACTTTGCAAAAATTACATTTTAGCCACATAACTTAATTAATTAACCATTTAAGCACTAATAAAATATTTTTAACTCTCCAAACTTTATAATATAAGTTTATATACATAAGTAGCTCATTAAAACCTATTTTTCACTTAGACCATTCGGCCATAATTAAATAGTTACCATATAGTATATAAAAGTGGATTTATATGTCAAAATAATTATACATAAATTCATATGAGTCATATAAATCATGTAAAAATTTTTGTAATGTCTTATATTGATTCTTAACTCAAAATAGAACATTTTTATCCTTGACAAATCGGCATGAACTAAGATGTAACCTAGGTAACTTTTATGACATTAAAATGTGTCTTAAGGTAAATATTTTCCATATATGTTATAGATTATATTTTTGGTATATTATACCATATAGTTTCGGTTTTAGATACCCTAGGAGATGTACATAATTTTTGTATATTTTTAGAAGCTTAAACAAGCTTAAAACATAAAGATTAGCTTAGTAAACTTACTTCTTATAAAGGTGGTTAAGTGCTTGAACTCTCCTTGAATCTCCAAGCTTTCTCCAAAGGAATTTTGATGCTCCACTTCGGTTTTATGCAAGTGGTGAAGGAGTTTAGGAGTTAGATTTTCAAATAAGATCTTAAGTAGATTTGTAAGTAGTTTTCCAAGGATTTACCTTAAGCTTTTCTCCTTATAAATCTGGCTCACTTAAGGTGGATGAAGAACAAACTTTCCTTCATGAAAATGAAGAAGAAGAAGAAAAGAACCTTAGAAGAAGTAGAAATCGGTTGCACAAAAAAAATGTGCTTTAAGGATTTTCAAGCATGAAAAATACCTTAAGGTAACTTTGAGATGCTCCTTAGATTAATGTTGATTTAGACAACCTCCTTGGAGTATATGTTGATGCCGAAATGCTATGGTTGTGCTAGGAAGAGTTTTACTTCAAGGCTTGACAAGAAATGCTAGGAAATTACCTTAAATATGAAGATAGAAGTTAAATCTCCATTAATGAACTTAAGAGCTTCAAAGGAAGAAGATGAAGGAAGAAGAGAGAGTTGGGAACCTTACCAAATCGGCAATGGAGTGTGCAAGGGAAAGGATGAAGCTAGGCTTACGTAGGATAAGAGAAGGTAAGTTTGATTGATTTTTGTTTTGTTAATTTTTAATGTCAATTGACTAGTCTTTTCATTAGTTTATTCCATAGGTTATTGGCTCAATAGATGCCCATGTTCTATGCATGTGTTCGGCCATGTGGTGAGACAGGCAAGGTGAAGAAGAAAATGAAAATAATGTCAGCTAAGTGACAAAGAAATTTAGGTAAGGTTTGTTCTTTTGATTTTTCTATGTTTATGCTTGCCTTCTTCTTCTCTTGTAGGTGAACGAATTCAAGGCTTAGATGGAGCCTCTCAATCGGCAATGAAGAGCCAAGGACAAGCATGGATGGTCACTTGAATTTTAAGAAATCAAAAAAGGTGGAATCTAGATCTACTTTTGCCTTTTCATTTTGTTTTTGTCTAGCTAACATGGCCTTGTTTCCTTGCATTATTTCGAAAGCATGGAGGTCAAATGAGACCTACATTCTTTTTCCATTAAGTATTGTAGCACATGGGAAGGTGAGTCACCATGTTCTATGCCTTTTACAAGTTTTAAATGCAAATTTTATACTAGTTTTTAGGTAGAAAATCGGCCCCTATAGAGCTCCTTTTTTGACACTGCCTTTAGTTGATTTAGAGGTTCAATTTAACCCTATTTAAGATTCATAATTCGTGGCATGTCAAAAACTACAAGGTAATTGCGTAAAACACGTTTTAGTGACACCCGAAGGTGTGTTTTTGTGCTCTAAGGAAATTTTGGGAAATAAATTGTATTTATGAGTTCCAAGTGTTTATAAACACTTATAGTAAATAATGATATATTAAGATGTTACATTGAGTTATATGGGGTTACATCAACCCATGACATAATTTACGGGCCATCGGGACACTCCCGGGCAAAAAGGAGCGTTAAGAAATCCTCCTGAGGTTTTTGTTGAATTTTGAGAACCCTTCTTGTGTTCTCTTTAGGATGGTTAATAATGATGTTAGGAACTCAAAGAATTAATTTATAGGAGTTCGTGCCACCTCGGCACTCCTCCGGGCTTTTCGTGCTTTAAGGGGCGTGAGTGAGCACTCCCGAGCGTTTTGCGTTTTGACTAAATATAGCTTAGGCATAATGTTATATATTGATATAATGAGTGTATGACCATTTGGTTTGAGTTTTAGAAGGTCATACAAGGTCATGCTGGATCATATGTTTTAAGGCGTTTTAGCGTTTATGGTGAAACGACTATTTTTACGTAACGTTTTCATGCATGGGTTTGCATGCGTACGTGAAATGATTTATATTTGGATTATCTTCCATTAAATAATGGTTTTATAATGTTAATTAGATTTGGGGTATTTCAATCTACCCCCCTTAAAAAAGGACTTCGCCCCGAAGTCTCATATCTAAATTATAAGGTTGTGGGGGAAACAAGTTCCGTTAAGTATCCACAACTCAATCTAGTTTTTAGGGGTCAAGTCCCAAGTCTCTATATTCCTAAGTTCATAGTGTACATCAAACACAACAGGAATACTTTGGAAGGTCATATCATATATCTACAATGTAGTGCAATGTAGTAAACACAATCACGTTTCATTTCAAATAGTGCAACGTAGTGCACATAATCTTTCCATTGTAGTGTAACGAAGTACACATCAGCAAGTAGAAGTACAAAGTACATTCAAATACAGTGTTACACAAAAACACATACAAGACAAAGTGTCACAGAAATGCACCAAAGTGCAACAAAATGCATAATAAACTCACAAACGAAAAAGGCTCTACCCCTAAAAAAAGGGTACGCCCACGTACCCTAGACTAAAGTGTCTAGTAGGTAAAAATGAGGGAAACTTCGCTCGCATATCTGCTTCTAATTCCCATGTGGCCTCTTCCACATCATGGTTCGACCAAAGAACCTTTACGAGGCTCACAGACTTGTTTTGAGTATCTCGTGTCTTTCTATCTAAGATTCGTTGCGGTGTTTCCACGTACCGCATTGTTGGTTCTAATGATAGTGTCTCCGGTTGTAGAACATGAGAAGGATGAGGCATGTATTTTTTTAAGCTGAGACACGTGAAAACCATTGTGTACTTTGCCCAACTATGCTGGCAATTCAAGTCGATATGCCACAAGGCCCACCCGCTCTGTGATAGCGTAGGGTCCTACAAATTTCGGGCTTAGCTTGCCCTTCTGTCCAAATCTGAATACACCCTTCATGGGTGATACTCGTAGAAATACCTGGTCGCCAACTGCGAACTCAAGGTCTCGTCGTCTCTCATCAGCATATGATTTCTGTCTGTCTTGTGCTGCTTTCATATTATTTCTGATCTGTTGTACTTCTGCCTGAACTTGCTCTATGTACTCAGGCCCAATGATGACGGTCTCACTAGACTCGTCCCAGCACAATGGTGTGCGTCATGGTCTGCCATATAATGCTTGAAAAGGTGACATCTGTATAGAGGTGTGATAACTGTTATTGTATGCAAATTCAATGAGATGTAACCTATCTATCCAGCTACCATGGAAATCCAAGGCACATGCTCGTAGCATGTCCTCTAAAGTCTGAATAGTCCTCTCTGACTGACCATCTGTCTGAGGATGAAATGCTGTGCTAAGCTTCAATTCAGTTCCAAGCGCTTCACGAGTAGCTCGCCAATAACATGAGAGAAATCTGGTATCTCGATCTGAAACAATAGTCTTTGGTACTCCATGATGTCTGATAATCTCCTTCTCAAAAAGTTCTGCCAACTTTGGTACCTTCCAAGTGTCTTTCATCGGTATAAATCTAGCAACTTTAGTCAGTCGATCAACAACACAACCCATATCATGTTTAGTCCTCCTTTCGTAGGTGGTAGTCCCACCACGAAGTCCATAGAGATATCATAAAACTTCCACTCTGGAACTGGCATAGATTGTACCATACCTCCTGGTCGTCTATGTTCGAATTTCACTTTCTGACAAGTGAGACATCGAATCACATATTCTGTCACGTCGCCCTTCATACCACTCCACCAGAAATACCTCTTTAGATCTTTGTACATCTTAGAAGCTCCTGGATGGACAGATGTGGTAGAAGTGTGGGACTCTCGAAGAATATGCTCCTTTATATCTGTGCTGTCTCTGGGAATACACAATCTGCCCTTCAATCTGATCAGTCCATCATCGTGTAGCTGAAACTCATACTTCCCTCCTTCAAATGTACCGTCAGACAACTTCTGACTGATCTCCATCATTCGCTGATCATTCTGTTGTGCGCTACGTATGTCGTCTATAAGACTCGAGCTAGCCACAATGGCATTTAAGGAATGTGCTTGTCGACTCAATGCGTCTGCTACCATATTAGCTTTTCCTTCCTTGTACTGTAAATCGATGTCGTAATCCTTGAGAAATTCAACCCATCTTCTTTGTCTCATGTTTAACTCCTTCTGGGTGAATACATATTTCAAACTTTTGTGATCCGAGTATACGGTCATCTGGACACCATACAGGTAGTGGCGCCAGATCTTCAATGCAAAAACAATAGCTCCAAGCTCCAAGTCATGTGTGGGATAGTTCTCCTCATGTTTCTTCAGCTGTCGGAAGCGTAGGCGACTACCTTCCCATTCTGCATGAGTACACACCCTAATCCTCTGCCTGATGCATCACAGTAAACTTCATAACCTTTTGTGCCTTCAGGTATAGTCAAAACTGGTGCTGATGTCAAAGCATCCTTCAAATACTGGAATGAGGTCTCACATTCTGTAGTCCATGTGAATGGTGCGTCCTTCTTCATTAAGCTGGTCATAGGTTTGCTATTTTGGAGAAATCTCTGACGAACCTTCTGTAGTAACCTGCTAACCCGAGGAAACTCCTGATATCAGTCACTGTCTTTGGTCTGGGCCAGGTGCGAATGCTTCTATTTTTGCTGGATCCACTGCGATCCCAGCGTCTGAGATAACATGTCCTAGAAAGGAAACTCGGTCTAGCCAAAACTCACACTTGGAGAACTTAGCATAAAGCTGGTTCTCCCTTAAGATCTCAAGTACATGTCGGAGGTGACTCTCATGCTCTTCCTTAGACTTTGAATAAATTAGGATATCATCGATGAATACAACTACCGTCTTGTCCAGCTGCTCTCTGAATAAATTAGGATATCCGTCGGGTGGGGTGCTACACAATGTTTTTCACGTGTCTCAGCTTAAGAAATACATGCCTCATCCTTCTCATGTTCTACAACTGGAGACACTATCATTAGAACCAGCAATGCGGTACGTGGAAACACCGCAACGAATCTTAGATAGAAAGACACGAGATACTCGAAACAAGTCTGTGAGCCTCGTAAAGGTTCTTTGGTCGAACCATGATGTGGAAGAGGCCACATGGAAATTAGAAGCAGATATGCGAGCGAAGTTTCCCTCATTATTTACCGACTAGACACTTTAGTCTAGGGTACGTGGGCGTACCCCTTTTTTTAGGGGCTAGAGCCTTTTTCGTTTGTGAGTTTATTATGCATTTTGTTGCACTTTGGTGCATTTCTGTGACACTTTGTCTTGTATGTTTCTTGTTTAACACTGTATTTGAATGTACTTTGTACTTCTACTTGCTGATGTGTACTTCGTTACACTACAATGGAAAGATCATGCGCACTACGTTGCACTATTTGAAATGAAACGTGATTGTGTTTACTACATTGCACTACATTGTAGGTATATGATATGACCTTCCAAAGTATTCCTGTTGTGTTTGATGTACACTATGAACTTAGGAATATAGAGACTTGGGACTTGATCCCTAAAAACTAGATTGAGTTGTGGATACTTAACGGAACTTGTTTCCCCCACAACCTTATAATTAGATATGAGACTTCGGGGCGAAGTCCTTTTTTAAGGGGGTAGATTGAAATACCCCAAATCTAATTAACATTATAAAACCATTATTTAATGGAAGATAATCCAAATATAAATCATTTCACGTACGCATGCAAACCCATGCATGAAAACGTTACATAAAAATAGTCGTTTCACCATAAACGCTAAAACGCCTTAGAAACATATGATCCAGCATGACCTTGTATGACCTTATAAAACTCAAACCAAATGGTCATACACTCATTATTAATATATAAACATGATACCTAAGCTATATTTAGTCAAAAACGCAAAACGCTCGGGAGTGCTCACGCACGCCCCTTAAAGCACGAAAAGCCCGGAGGAGTGCCGAGGTGGCACGAACTCCTATAAAATTAATTCTTTGAGTTCCTAACATCATTATGACCATCCTAAAGAGAACACACGAAGTGGTTTCTCAAATTCAACAAAAACCTCAGGAGGATTTTAACGCTCCTTTTTACCCGGGGAGTCCCGATGGCCCGTAAATTATGTCATGGGTTGATGTAACCCCATATAACTCAATGTAACATCTTAATATATCATTATTTACTATAATAAGTGTTTATAAACACTTGGAATCATAAAGACAATTTATTTCCCAAAATTTCCTTAGAGCACAAAAACGCACCTTCGGGTGTCACTAAAACGCGTTTTACGCAATTACCTTGTAGTTTTTGACATGCCACGAATTATGAATCTTAAATAGGGTTAAATTGACCCTCTAAATCAACTAAAGGCAGTGTCAAACAAGGAGCTCTATAGGGGCCGATTTTCTACCTAAAAACTCGTATAAAATTTGCATTTAAAACTTGTAAAAGGCATAGAACATGGTGACTCACCTTCCCATGTGCTACAATACTTAATGGAAAAAGAATGTAGGTCTCATTTTACCTCCATGCTGTCGAAATAATGCAAGGAAACAAGACCATGTTAGCTAGACAAAAACAAAATGAAAAAGGCAAAAAGTAGATCTAGATTCCACCTTTTTGATTTCTTAAAATTCAAGTGACCATCCATGCTTGTCCTTGGCTCTTCATTGCCGATTGAGAGGCTCCATTTAAGCCTTGAATTCGTTCACCTACAAGAGAAGATGAAGACAAGCATAAACATAGAAAAATCTAAAGAACAAACCTTACCTAAATTTCTTTGTCACTTAGCTCACATTATTTTCTTCCACCTTGCCTTGTCTCACCACATGGCCGAACACATGCATAGAACATGGGCATTTATTGAGCCAATAACCTATGGAATAAACTAATGAAAAGACTAGTCAATGACATTAAAAATTAACAAAACAAAAATCAATCAAACTTACCTTCTCTTATTCCTACGTAAGCCTAGCTTCATTCTTCCCTTGCACACTCCATTGCCGATTTGGTAAGGTTCCCAAATATCTCTTCTTCCTTCATCTTCTTCCTTTGAAGCTCTTAAGTTCATTAATGGAGATTTAACTTCTATCTTCATCTTTAAGGTAATTTCCTAGTATTTCTTGTCAAGCCTTGAAGTAAAACTCTTCCTAGCACAACCATAGCATTTCTGCATCAACATATACTCCAAGAGGTTGTCTAAATCAACATTAATTCAAGGAGCATCTCAAAGTTACCTTAAGGTATTTTTCATGCTTGAAAATCCTTAAAGCACATTTTTTGTGCAACCGATTTCTACTTCTTCTAAGGTTCTTTTCTTCTTCATTTTCATGAAGGAAAGTTTGTTCTTCATCCACCTTAAGTGAGCCGAATTTATAAGGAGAAAAGCTTAAGGTAAATCCTTGGAAAACTACTTACAAATCTACTTAAGATATTTGAAGATCTAACTCCTAAACTCCTTCACCACTTGCATAAAACCGAAGTGGAGCATCAAAATTCCTTTGGAGAAAGCTTGGATATTCAAGGAGAGTTCAAGCACTTAACCACCTTTATTAAGAAGTAAGCTTACTAAGCTAATCTTTATGTTTTAAGCTTGGTTAAGCTTCTAAAAATTATACAAAAATTATGTACATCTCCTAGGGTATCTAAAACCAAAACTATATGGTATAATATACCAAAAATATAATCTATAACATATATGGAAAATATTTACCTTAAGACACATTTTAATGTCATAAAAGTTACCTAGGTTACATCTTAGTTCATGCCAATTTGTCAAGGATAAAAATGTTCTATTTTGAGTTAAGAATCAATATAAGACATTACAAAATTTTTTACATGAGTTATATGACTCATATGAATTTATGTATAATTATTTTGACATATAAATCCACTTTTATATACTATATGGTAACTATTTAATTATGGCCGAATGGTCTAAGTGAAAAATAGGTTTTAATGAGCTACTTATGTATATAAACTTATATTATAAAGTTTGGAGAGTTAAAAATATTTTATTAGTGCTTAAATGGTTAATTAATTAAGTTATGTGGCTAAAATGTAATTTTTGCAAAGTTTGGTGCATATACTATAAAAGCCGAGAGTTAAGGGTGTCCTTGGGATAAATATGATATAATATAAGGTTAAGAATTAAGTTTATGAATTTTAGATAATTTAAACAAGTGTTAAAATAACAATTTATAAAGTTTTGGGCTATTATGTAATTATAAAAACTTATTATGAAAGTTTGGAGTTGATTATGGGCGAAATCATAATTAAGAGAATTATTAAGTTCACCTTCGAAATTTGAGGAATTAAATATTTAAACTATAGTTTATAAGTTATTAAGTAACTATTATAAAGTTTTGGGGTGAAAATGCAATTAATGGAAAGTATATGACATAGCCGAATTACTTTGGGTTAGATTTGTAATTTAAGAATTTATATATATAATATATTCGGCAATTATGGAGATTTAAAATTAAAGGGAAAATTCACACTATACCCCTGTTTTCTTTCGTAATTCACAATATACCCCTTTTTTGAAACTTTGTCACAAGGTACCCCTGTTTTCTTTGCTAATTCACAAAATACCCCTTTTTAAAAAACGGCGTCAAATATTCCATTAACCTCCCCTGGGAAAATGACTATTTGCCCCTGACCCGTTTTTTTCTTTTTTTGAAAAATTCACAGTTTTTTTGGCTACTTTTTTTTGAAAATTTTTAAATTTATAGTATACCCCTATTTAAGTTTGTTGTTCACGAAATACCCCTGTTTATGTTTTGAAGTTCACAAGATACCCCTGTTTATGTTTTGTAGTTCACAAAATACCCTTATTACCCTGATGCCCTGGTAAAGCATCGTCTAGTTTTCTCTTGTTTTTCAAGTGCCTTCAACCTCTTCATAATCCCAAGACAAATGTTGTTTGCATTCCAGTTCTCTAAGGTTTCTTGTCTCTCGGAATGTCTCACCAATAGCTGAGTACAAATCCCTGTCATTCACAATTAGACACAATTATAATATATGACCAGAGACAAACATGTATAACATGGATTATTTTCATAGTTAGGTAAATACCTTCAAGTAAAGAGTAGATTGATTTAGTCTTGTGGACAAACAATAATGTCACAGGCATTGGGTTTTAAATGGCTACCTCTTGGTCAAACTCAGTAGCGGACCAGAACTTTTGCTTAGGGGGGTCAAAAAAACTTTTAACTATTGTTCTTTAAAACATTATGTTATTTTGTATTTTTTAAAAGTTTATAAGAGCATTTTACAAATTTCAAAAGTTTGGGGGGGGGGGGGGGGGGGGTGGCCATTAGGGAGATGGATTTTGGTGCAGTCAAATATCTGAGTGATATCCCATTAGAGTACTTGGCACAACACAAGTTGGACCACGGGCAGACAGACACAAAGGGGGGAAGGCCGCCGCCCCCCCCCCCCCCCCCCCCGAAACCTTAGAGAACTGGAATGCAAACAACATTTGTCTGGGATTATGAAGAGGCTGAAGGCACTTGAAAAACAAGAGAAAACTAGGCGATGCTTTACCAAGGCATCAGGGTGATAAGGGTATTTCGTGAACTACAAAACATAAACAAGGGTATCTTGTGAACTTCAAAACATAAACAGGGGTATTTCATGAACAACAAACTTAAATAGGGGTATATTATAAAATTTAAAAATTTTCAAAAAAAAAGTAGCCAAAAAAACTACGAATTTTCAAAAAAAAAAAAAAGGGTCAGGGGCAAAATAGTCATTTTTCCAAGGGAGGTTAACGGAATATTGACGCCGTTTTTAAAAAGGGGTATTTTGTGAATTAGCAAAGAAAACAGGGGTATCTTGTGACAAAGTTTCAAAAAAGGGGTATATTGTGAATTACGAAAGAAAAAAGGGGTATAATGTGAATTTTCCCAAAATTAAAACTATAGTTTATAAGGCATTATGTAAAGATTATAAGATTTTGTGGTTAAATTGTAATTATAGAAAAATATATATATAGGCCGAGAATTTGAGGGGCTAAGTTGTAATTTTCGAAAGTTATAATATTCAAAAGCTATATACCAAAATATTAGTGGTGGCTTTGTAATATAATTAAATAAGGAATTAAAACTATATAATATAATGAGATTAGAATTTAAATATAAAGTTTTGAATTAATGTGGTGGTTTTGTAAATAACCGAAATGTAAGGGTTAAGAATTTAGATTTAAATAAATATAGGTCCTATGTGGATATTTGGAGGAATTAGGAAAAAGAATTTTGATTTAAGGGATTGGAATTAAAACTATGGCTATATGTTATAAGGAATTTAAAGGTACCAATAAATATTATTTATGGTTAAAAGGAGAAGAATAAAAACTATAAGAATATTATGTCCATGTATGACATATAAATATAGTTGAGAAATTATAAAGTTATTATGTCATCTAGACAATTAAAAACATGTAACATAAATAGTACATGGATAAATATATATATTATATTTAAGGATTTATAATTAAATCAAAAAGGAAATAACAAAATAAGTTATACATTAAATCCTAAGGTAATTAAAAGGAATTACCACACCTTGTAAGTTGTTAATTAAGACTATATGATTTGGGAAAATATAAGAACACCTTAATTGTTAGTAAGGGTAAGAAGTTAAAGAAACTATCTAAGTATGAAAAATAAACCTCACATGAAAATAACAACTAAGGAATTGTTGAACAATCCAATAAAATTATTATACAAGGGTAACATAAATTAACCCCTCAGTTAATCCTGTTCTAGGACTATACTTGACCAGACGTTGACCAAGTATAATCAACTGCAATCTACGGTGAACGGTATAGGATTCTTGCAACCTGTTGCTACTGGATTACACCGGCTTGTGTGCTATCTGTTGTTTGAAATAACGACCAAGATAATTAATGTAAAATGTGTATTACTCTTTTGCACTGATGTGTTATTTTATGTGCGTGGTTGATGATAACTGCAACATGTATGTCCCACGATACAGCACTACATTACCAGTGGATTAAATACCTGTGTTATTTATACTGAGAACTTGTACTCAAGTTTCTCACTAACTTCACTTTATAACAAACGTCGTTGTTCTAAACGTGACAACTGACAATACACATTGTGTTCTTGTTTAATATACTTGGTTGACATCTAACAATTCTATACTACGAGAACGAGGAGCCCAGTTGGATCTGGCCATGCATGCTACAGGAGTTGTACCTGTCTCAGGTCGTCTCCTATTAAATTTACGTCGCGACGGGAGTTTTGGGGTGCACTTTGTCCACTCACCGGACCATACCGGAACAGTTCAAGTTAAGAGGAAGATTTCACTTCTCTCGAGGGTTCAATTCCCACCATTTTAAGTACAGGAGTTAACTACGTTATCTTCTGAGGGACTCATTACCCACCTTTCTATATAACAAGGTCACTATACCTTCACTATATTGACATACTCTATATACACATGTCGGTCCCATTGTGTGGACACGAATATCAAATGATTACAGTTATCTAACTTGACCTCTGAAGTCTTGTTCTATGTGACATTGTTGTCCTTGTTGGATACTTGTTTTATTATGCTTATCACAACTTTATAAATGAACTGCATGTATTCGACAAAGTAGTGGTGTGGCCCAGTAGCCGATGGGCTGCACGTTTTCCATACCGGCAATTATTTTGCTGAGTCATTTCATGGCTAAACATTTCCAGGTACCTGAAGTTGAGAAGATTACCACACCGAGTGTAGGTGGGGTAGACCAAGCTATGGGAGTCTACTACTAGTTATTTGTTTTACTTACTTATTGTACCTTTGAGTTTGATTCCTAGTATCTCGGGTTGTATTCGTATTCAGACCGTGACTTTGAGATTTATATTTGACTTAGCCTTGTTAGTCACAAGGTGGCTAACGGCATTGTAATACCGCCCGTTTGTTGTAATTTATTCCGCTACAATTTAAGTTTATTTGGGAGCGATCGTCATTAGGTTATTAGATTTCGGGTTGGTGTGTTACAAATATATTTATGTACTACTAAAGTAAAATAAAAAAACATTTTATAATTTCAGAAGATGTAATTAAGTAACATTGACTAGGAATATAATCAATCAAATCTAGAAGATCAAATCTAAAAGAGAAAATGTTTATAAATTGAACTATCGGATATTCAGTAACATATTATTTTTTTATTAAATGAAAAATTACATTTATAATTAAACCAAAATAACAAAATTTTAAAAACCACCTCCACACCAAACCCAAAACCTGCTGCAGAAATTTCTTGGGAAAATTCACAAAATACCACTGTTTGAGTTTCTAATTCACAAAATACCACTGTTTTTTTTGTAATTCAACTTAAACATGTTTAAACGTTGTCCAAATTGATGAAACTTTATATGGACGATGCTAAAGTGTTATATTTTGGTCCAATATCGAATTTGAAGTTTTTTAAGCTCATATGTGACATGTGGACCCAAATATCAATATGAGCTTAAAAAACTTCAAATTTGATATTGAACCAAAATATAACACTTTAGCATCGTCCATATAAGTTTCATCAATTTTGGACAACGTTTAAACATGTTTAAAATTAAAATTACGTCAAAAACAGTGATATTTTATGAATTAGAAACTCAAACAGTCTTATTTTGTGAATTTTCCCAATTTTCTTTAACCTCTGGCAGCAGCTGTCTCCAAAATCACAATACAACCTGCGTTTTTGAAAAGGTGAACGAACGAAGGCGGTGGTAACTGGTAAGTGAATAAAATGCGGACAAATACCCGACACGATCCGACGGACTTCCAGAGTTGAATATAGTACAGTCCGAATCCAAATCGAGTCATCGTTCCACCCGTCATTCCTGCGGGAGTGAAATCAGCAAATAGGTACATAACAAGATTATAGAATAGTACACAGAGAGCCCCGGTGTAGGAACTTTGGGCGGCTGGATGCGGAATCAGACACGAAGATGCTTGGAGAATGTGGAGAGAGATTGAGAGAAAAGAGAAAACCGCGAAGATTCTCCCTCTTTCCTTCACTAATCGCGTCCGATCCTCTCGCACTCTTCGCTTCAACTTTCCAACTTCAAAGAGTTCGCTCTCCCCACCGTGGCGCCGTCAACTCCCTTCAGGTCTCTCCTTCTGCTCGTTTCTCTTCCCAGTTCTCTTTTTGTGCGCTTTTCGCTGCTGTATGGATACGCTGCCTGCGTTTGTTCGTTCTATCCTCTTAATGAAGTTGTAGAGTTTGTGCATTCGCCTTCTGTGTTTAACCTCTTGTAATATATCATGCTAATGTTATATCATGAGAGCGTAATCGGTTCTTTATCCCATATTTGCCGAATCTTCTTTCATACTGGGCTGGTTGATCAATCAATACCTGGTTTTGGCTTTGTTATCATGCAACAGATTCATTCATAGAGGATTAGATACAGTTGATCTTAATTTTTTCTTACCATAATGTCCATTATCTTCTGGGTATTTCAATAGCCCTAACAAAAGCCTTCATGCATAGTTTTTTTTTTTTTTGCAATGCTATGCGATATGTAAAATTTTACTCTCTATTCAGCAGTAAAGTCAACAATTTGCTGCCTAAGTAACGGTGGCGGATGTTGGTCTTACCATTTCTTTCTAGAAACAATATATTCTGTACTTGACATTGAATTACTAGAAGAAAAGATTGAGAGCCCTTCTTGATCATGAAATCAGGGTGAATGACAGAGGGCCGTTACTTGCTGTCTGGTGCGTCAGATGCATCAGTCTTATTTGATGTCCAACGTCATCAGAAATTGAGGGAGGACGCTCTCTCCAAAAACACAACAGTCTATTTTCCATGATAAGCAACATGAAAATTCCCATAAGTATGCTGTCTCCACAGCTATATGGTATCCGTGGACACTGGGCTCTCATCACTGGGTCGTTTGATCACTATATCAACGTGTGGGATACGAATACCACACAGGTAAAAGATTGTCTAATCCCGTTTGATATGGCTGTATCAATAGGATCTTGGTGGGATGGAGTGTCATGAATGAATTGATGGTTATCTTGTAGATGATTGTGAATTTCAAGATGCCTGGGAAGGTATATCGAACTGCCATGTCCGCTGTTGCAGTGTCAATATGTTAATTGCAGCAGGAACTGAGGATGTCCAGGTGCGTCTTCTGTGATATCGCATCAGGCGCTTTTTCTTCACACATTATCTGGTCATCGGGGTAAGCATATCAACAGTATTTAATTTGGTTCCTGCTATTGAGAATGAGGCTGTAGTGGTGGTGGCTTGTGTAATTCTTCAGTTCTAGTTACTAATAGGCTAGAATGATTGAAAGGCATTACGTTTGGCCTACGGCTCATCCTAGCCATAGGGTGGGAGCTACTTCAGGTGTTAAGAGTTACAGTGAAAACTTAAATAGATAGCTTGTAATGCAGCATTCTTGCCATATTGGGGGTTACTGATAGAACGTGAGGACATAGTTTGTAAAATTGTGTATTTGCCTCCAATCTGTGTTTAATGGGTTATGGGTCTAAGCTGTTATCTGATTATAGAGTGGTAGGTGGATGGCGTGCAAAACAGAGCATGATGAATTGACCATATGACACTGCTTGTGGATTCTTCTTTCTATTATATCATCGCATACTGTGATAGTTCCTTTTCATGAAAGTGGTGTGATGTCAGTGGAGTGGTCAAGATCGAGTGAATGGGTTGTAATATAACTGGGGGATGTGATGGTGCAGTAAGATTTTGGGACATCAGACGTGCTGGATGTTTTCAAGTCTTGGACCAGTCCAAATCTCAACTAGGAAGACGGAAACCCCTTTAAACCGCTCTACATCAACCAAGGTTGATCTTAGGTTCCTTGTAGTTGAAGTTTGCTAAAGCTGTATGAGCTGTAGTTTTTTTTTTTTTACTTAAAATGGAGTTATAGTTTCTTGGCTAAACAGTGAACTATCTTGGAAATACACTAAGCTGTAAGCCTATAAAATAGATGCTTGGAAAGAAGTCCTTATCAGAGGCAGTATGACTTGGGATTAGAGTTGAACTGTGATTATTTTTATGTTTCTTTGTTGTTGTGGATTCTGCATTTTCACCCTTCTCTTCTCTGGCCACCATATAACGAGTGTAATGTATGTATCAGGCTTCATCATCTAATGCTGGTGACCAGGGTTATCTACTAGTCGAGGAAAAAAAAAGAAAGCTGCAACAAACAATGGTAAAAGACATTCTGCCTTGAGTCGGTACATGAAGGAACAGAAGGGATTTGAAAAGCAAAGGCTACATCCTGGAATGTTATCCAGCCTAGATCGTGCTACAGCTCATTATGGAGCTGTTACTGGTCTGAAAGCAACTGATGACGGGAGGTACTTTTTAGTTCAGGTTGTCTACCGTCCATATTGTGAAGCAAATTGTTCATGTTGTATATATGTTTATGATTGAATTTTTATACTTGATAACTGTTATATGTTGATGAACTTCCTTCTGTACCTAGTATGTAGTCATGGATGGTTAGGTGTAGGATGGCAATTTGCTTCACTTGGGAAGAAGTTTATCTTATAAGAAGCCCAACTTTTGGCCCTCAGTAGAGGGTGAAAATGTTCCTGTTGTAACCTCTACGAAAAGCTGATTTGAGGGTAATATAGTATGGGATTCAGAACAAGTGGATATAATGATTGATCTCTCTTTATTTTTTGCTGTGGTTTACAATTTCTCTTGAACTCCAGGTTCTGATTCAAGGTTAAGATTGTGGGATATTGACTCAGTGCTGCAATACTTTGGTGAATTACGAAACTGTGCGTCTTCAACATGGAAAAGGAATTCAGCTAGCAGTTACACAGGACTCGTCAATTGTGTATGTTCCCTGCATGTCAACTGTGAAGGTAAGACTATCCATAGTTATTTTGGCATTTTATGAAAGTGAAGTATTCGCTGCCTAAGAATGTCATCTCTTACCTTCAGGCATTCAATATCTGGGCTGGCACAACAATCTCATCATTTCGAGGCCACTATGAATCTGTAAACTGTTGTTGTTTCAATGGTGATCTTCAGGTATATGTGGGGATCCTATGCTGTTTATTTTACTCGTGTATTTTTGTGTATTTATGTTTTTCAAGTTGGGTACTAATTATCTTTTGTTCGAGTCTGCGAGTTTCAGCTACCAATCTTGGGTAACTAATCATTACCGAATTTCAGGAATTGTACACAGGTGGAAATGACAGGCAAATCCTTGTCTGGTCTCCATCTCAGTTGACATCTACTGAAATGGTAAACACCCTGAAGCATAGATCTGGCTTAATTTACTTGGTGGCGTTCAAATGATTTCTTAGAAGATCTTTTCACCTCCTCAAAACATTGTGCTTGAGAGATTATAAACTCATCGGCTTCATGTATGCAGAAGTGGAAATTTTTTCTTCATGGAACTGGAAACCCCATAATTGATTAATTTTGTTTGGTTTTGCAGGATTTTGAGGGTGGTCAGAAGATAAACGGGCAGTTTCTTCCAGACGAGGACAACTGGAGTGATTAGTGCTGTACTCTACTGTTGATTTTCCCAGTCTTTTGGTGATTAATTTTGTGGACTTTGAATGTTTATTCTCTATCTCTCTCACTGGTTTTATCCCCCTTTTTGAATGTTCAAGTACGCCCATGCACATATGCTCTGTTGTATTTGGTTAACTAAGTTATAAATGACAAAGATGAATCTTCGAAGAAAAGAAAAGTTATACTAGTCCCCTAGGCCGGTCTGAAATTTCGCAACGGTGGGAGAAAATTATTGCCGTAGGTTATCGTCAGAAGACTGTAATCTAGATGAGGGATAAGTAACTTTCTAAGGCCCATTGAAAAGGAAAAATATAAGAAGAGTAGTCAAGGGAATGGGAATTGGTTAGACTATACACTAATGGTAGGGCTCTTAACTCTTTGCAGGGGCTTCATCTCTTACTCACTTGTCAAATTAGGTTTAATTGGTTAGTACGATATATGGATAATTTTTAGTGAAACAGTTCGATTAAGAAAATATTAGAAGCTTCGAATGTCAGTTGTGAATTGGTGGACTTAGAATCAGTCTTTGATGTTTCATGCTTGCTTAGCTTACCAGAATGCTGTTGTTTATTGTTTCGTGTGTTTCATTGTCACTGACTGTAGTGTTCTCATTGCGATCCAGACGTTGTGCTGAGACATTTATTCCCACTCTACCAGCAGGAGTGTTTTACACTACATCGTATACCTAATATCATGGTATTTTGGGTTATTTATGAGTCAATGGTCAAAGTTTGATTGGTTCTGCCTTCTTTCACAATTGTTATTTATACACAGATATATACAGGTATTCTTGTTTTTCTTTTTATTGATTGAGAGTTTATCTAAGCGGTGTAATTTCAAACCTGTCTGGTCCAGCCCTTCCTTGGCTTAGCTATGGTCCTAGGTTACCATTTTTTTTCATGAAATGTCACTATATTTTTTGGCTAATCTATAAAATGTCCCTAAAAAAAGAAAGTCACAAAATATTATTATATTTTTGCAAAAGGTTAAGAAAGTTACTGATTACAAGGTAAAAAAAGATAATATTATTCCTACTAGTTAACAAAGTATTATTAAGGTCCACAAAAATTTATATAATAAATTTAATATATTATAAAATTATATGACACTTAAAAAATATTATAAAATTGAAAAAATAAAAAATATTAAAATATCACAAAATATTAAAAATATTTTTTAAAAATAAAAATTTCTTAGATTTTTTTCTAATTATTCAGTACCATACAAAATTTATTGTTTTAAATACATAATTTATATTAATTTTCTATAAATTATAACAACTAAGTACCATATATTTTCAAAATATCTTTTTTTCTAAAAAAATTTAAAAGTTTATATCCTATTTTGTAGAGATCTTTATGACATAATATTTTGTAAATAATAAATATATTATGTCATAAATATATTTATAAAATAGAATATGAATTTAAAAAAATTAAAGGGAAAATTCACAAAATACCACTGTTTGAGTTTATAATTCACAAAATATCACTGTTTTTTTCGTAATTCAACTTTAAACATGCTTATATATTGTTCAAAATTGATGAAACTTTACATGCACGATGCTAAAGTGTTATAATTTAGTCCAATATCAAATTTGAAGTTTTTAAGCTCATATGTGTCATGTTCATTGGGTCCCACATGTCATATATGAGCTTAAAAAACTTCAAATTTGATAATGGACTAAAATATAACACTTTAGCATCGTCCATGTAAAGTTTCATCAATTTTGGACAATATTTAAGCATGTTCCAATATCAAATTTGAAGTTTTTTAAGCTCATATGTGACATATGGGACCCACATGTTCATTGGGTCCCATATGTCACATATGAGCTTAAAAACTTCAAATTTGATATTGACCAAAATATAACACTTTAACATCGTCCATGTAAAGTTTCATCAATTTCGGACAACATTTAAGCCTATTTAAAGTTGAATTACGAAAAAAAGGTGGTATTTTGTGAATTATAATCTCAAGCAGTGGTATTTTGTGAATTTTCCCTTTTTAAAATATTAGTTAAAAATATAAAATATTTAATTAAAATAAATAATTTAAATTGGTAGAAAAAATAAGTGAAAAAATGAAAGGTAAACATTATGATACTTTATTGGTAGAAAATTAGTATAGATTATGTATTAAAATACTATATTCTATTTTATGGTACTAAGTAATTAAAGAAAATTAAGAAATTTTATTTTTTATTCAGTATTTTATGATATCCTAGTTCATCTTTTATTTTGTAGTTTTCAATTATTATATTTTTTATAACTCTTTTTTATATATTTAAAAAATTTTGTGAATGTTTTAATATTTAAGGCATACAATGAACTTTAAATGTACTTTATTAACTGGTGGGATATCTTTTATCATTTTTTATTTTTGATCAATGATTATAATGATATTTATTAAAATATAATACTTCCTCCGTTAATTAATATTTGTCATTTTCCTATCTTTCTTAATAAGTGTGCAAGTTTCTAAAACGACATATATTATTGAACGGAAGTAACATTTTAAAACTTTTTAACATCTTATAAAGTAACAAAAAATATAGTTACATTTAAAATATTTCCTTTTTTAAGGAAGCTAGGGACCACTACCAGGTCTGCCTTGATCTCAAGTGTAAGGAAAGAGCCGTAATACAAGTCGATATTTTCCAACCTTTTCGGCGCTAGGGTTTGCTTTAACATTATTGATTTCTTATAGAAATAGATAATTAGATTTTTGGGAAATTTCATGAAATACCACTATATTTTTGGCTAATTCATGAAATGCCACTAAAAAAAGAAAATCATGAAATGTCACTATATTTTCTGAAAAGTCCATGAAATGTCACTATAGAAGAAAAAAAAAAAATAAAAACCCCTACTAGGTAAAAAGTACTTTTAAAAAGTTCATAAATGCCCCTAAGTGTTAAAAATCTACAAAAATTATAAAAAATATCAAAATGCAATAAAATAAAACAATTATTAAAAATTATAAATAATTAAAAAAGTTGAAAAAATTAAAAAAAAATTTAAAAATTAAGAAAAATTGAAAAAAAAAATTATTAAATATCATTAAAATATAAAAAAAATTCATTTTTTAAAATTTATTCAATACCATAAAAAGAATATTGAGTTCTAAACAAATAATTTATACCAATTTATATCAATATAGTACCATAATTTATACGTACCAAAATTTTTATCATACATTTTTTATTTATTAATTTTTTCATTTTTTTAATTTTTATAATAATTTTTTTATATTTTTATTGTATTTTCATATTTTTATTAATTTTTGTTAATTTTTAACACTTAGGGTCATTTTATGAACTTTAAAAGTACTTTGTTAACTAGTAGGGGTATTTTTGTCTTTTTTCTATCTATAGTGGCATTTCATAGACTTTTCAGAAAATATAGTGGCATTTCGTGATTTTCTTTTTTTTTAGTGACATTTCATGAATTAGCCAAAAATATAGTGGCATTTCATGAAATTTCCCTAGATTTTTTAATGTTAGTTCAAACAATTACAAAATTTTAGTGTTGCAGCTGAACATTCAAAATTCACAACTAACATAATTTTGTACAAAAATAGATAATTTGTTTTTTACAGTTAATTCGAACGGACCTGATGCTAAAATTTTTTTGATTCAAACTGTGATACCTTCATTCATAATACTTAACAGAAGAGTTTACAACGTTTTACATTCCCACTCCAGATTCGTGAACAGAGGACCACATCCTTCCTCAAACTACTACACCGAACTGACATATAAACAACTCTGTTGCTACTACTACCAACAATATCAGAGACAAAAACTAGGCTCTTATACAGCCACATGATACCATCTGTAATAAACTTGCCAACTAGCATAATAATCGACTATACTCTAACCCCAAAGGACGCAGCCTTACTAGACTTGGGACTGCTTCGACTAATCATAGTAACTACCCAAACCTGAGCAGCCATGTGAAACCATCACACTCTCCTGTGATAGACACACCATATGCTTTCCCAGTTTTGACAACACCTGATAACCGGAGCCTTAAGTTCCTTCCAAGCTCTCCACTTGATCGATCTTTCCATTAGATTGAGACACAAGCTAAGGCTACCCATCAGATTGACAAGATCCAGAGCTATTTGGCGTGATAACAATCTAACCATTTGCACGTATGATGTGCTTGAGATCTTTCCAGCAGTGATCTGAAAATTGAGCTTAATCCTTATCAGATGCAACTTCCTATGGATTCTGTCAAACGTCCTCTTCTTCTTCTTTCTTCTGTCTATGCATCTCCTGCGCCTACTCTTAAGCTTCCCCTATAAATCATTATCCCAAAATACGATCTAAAGAATAACACCCTAATCAACTGAGAAACCTCTTCATTCCCTAGCTTAGGCACAATCCTTCTACTCCCAGTCCTGCACTTCCTAGAATACTCCATCTCTCTGATAACTCTATCCTCTAGCTTCTCAGTCTCTGTCAGAGGAAAGTTAGCCGCACTATTATATAAGTTTAGCAAACCTTCCTGATAAGCTGCTAGGAGGAGACCAAACCCCCCAGCAGCAGAGATCTAAGGGATTCATTTCTCTTGGCTGCCTTGCTTATTAGCAAGGTCAGCCTTCACCAGATTGATCTTTAAGCTTTTTGAAGCTGTCCTATCTTTCACCAAAACACGAAGGACAAAAGTAGAAGGAGAACACACCCCCAGACAACTTGGAATTGGAAAAAGGATTTACACTTCTTTCCACCCGGGGCACTTTGGGAAGAACGAGCTCGAGCACAGATGAAGAAGTAGTAACTCATAATCCAAGAGTATGCCATGGGTTTCCCCAAACCCCTACAATTGAGACCTAAACATCTCATCTGGTTTGAATCGGAAACTCAATAACCACAAACACAAATCCGACAGACTAGTTAAATCAAAACCAACCCAACAAAACAGTCAGGAAACAACGATACTAAAAGCAACAAGAGCCTGAGCACTAGACGGGGGCAAGATCGATGGCCAACCACCACCAATGGATTGACCGAAGCAAGAGAAATGCAACCCGAGAACCACCCAGAGAAAATCTAAACGGGCTGAAAAAAACCCTCCGCAGCTTGACCAGGTCTCAGTTGCTGACTAGAACCACGAGACCAACACCACCGACAGAGAGCTCGCTATTCCCTGGAGAGAATAGACCTAAGCAACACCCACGAAAGATCTTGGGAAACAAGAAAAAACAGGGGAAGAGCACCAAGAACTAGTCACCAGAGAGAGGACCAAGAGGAATCGGACAAGCCCTGTTACCTAAACCTGGAAGTCTACGGAAACAAGATTCCAACACCAGCCCTAACTGGTCGATGAAGACAGACGCCAACAGAGGAGCACTACTCACGGGGAAGAGCCTGGAGAGCAAGATAATCACTACCAGACTGGAAGGATAGAAATGGCTGAACCCAATCTCACTGAGTTACCAGATGAGAAAAAAGAGAACGACGCCGGTCGTCTCTGAAATCGCCTCAGGAGAGAGCGATGACACGCTTCTTAACCTTTATATCGACCTGATGCTAAATTGATAATACAATACAATCTCTTTAGACGCTAAATAAATCGCAAAGCGTTTTCGACAACCAGTGAAAATAATTATTTATTTTTACAAGGATTGAAATAAGTTATTAATACATAACTTGTTACTTTAATTCATTTTTACAGATATTTTTTAGTAAACCAATCTTTTTTTAATTAATTTCTACCTTATTATTATACTTTCAACAAATATGATTTCTTAATTGCTATATTTAAACATCATAAAAAAGTTCTCAATTCATTTATGTCATTTATTATATTTAAATTTATAAAAGTTCATTTATTATATTTTAGTGTCATTACAATACTCATAACAATATAGTGAGTTAAATTTATTCTTCATTTAAATCTATAATTATCGTTTAGACATCTTAACATTTAAGGTGTTTGTTACGTGGGTCCATTTTTTTTTATCGAGGGGCTACACAGGTAGCATTATAACCATGTTACATGGTAAGTACAACAAGGATGACTCCCAGCCAGACAAAGTAAGCAGAAAACAGGAAAAAAAAAACGCAGTACAATATCAGAACAAAGTTTCAGACAAACCAAATCTCCTCCAAATATGCATCAGAGCTATTGGAGTCTGTTGTAGACAACTCTTCAAGTCACTGGTTACCAACTACATGGAGACCGGGATATCTCTACTTCCGTGAGTTGGTTTGCACCACTCCACACTTTGCATCTTGATTGATTGTGCCACTTCTTCCCACTGTATGATTGCCTGATCAAAATCACACGATTCCCCTCACCCCTGCAACATTAATTCCCAAAGCTTTATTGACTCACTACACCTTAGAAACGGATGAGCTGCTGTTTCAATCGCATTATTGCACATTGGACAGAAAAGGCCTGCTAATGGGGGCTAGATTCCTCCCAAACAGTCTATCTTTGTGATATCTTCTGAGAATACGATCCAGATTTGCTAGAGATTTACTTGGGTAGGGATAAGAGACACGCAGTCTTAGACCATACCAGAAACATCTTCTAGCTTCTGATGAGATAGAGTCGTTTCCTTTTCTTTTTTCTCCTATCACGAGCTAATGTCTTATTATCATTCATATGCTTTTGGGTTTGCGGCGAGAGATCCACATGTAGTAGTATGCCTGGTATGGGATCTAGGCCTACTAGGGTGGGGGTGCCGTTGTTGGGGTTAAATTGCGATCCATAGCATACCTCCTTTTGGGCCTTTCTCCCCGACTGGGATTGAAGCATACGTTGGGCTACTAACGTCTATATCCTGGGTGGCATCTTCAGTCGCGTTACTATCAATAGACGGTGGGCTCCAATTTGTTGGCTCGCTTATACATTCGTTGTTCTAGTTCTACATGGTACCATCGCGGCACGTGTCTATATCAACAGTTTGTTTTTCTTGGACTTTTGATTCGGCGTTCCCGTTACCCCGCACACATTTTCCCAATAGTTCTGTCAACTTTCCACTCACCCACATATGCTCCAACATGCCCCACTTACTAATTATATCCATCCATCTTCTCACCGCCAACATTTCCCAACTCCCAATAATCAGCTTTTGCTTTTGCGGCTGATCATTTACTTCACTGTCTCCAGCACAATGTGCCATGCATCTCCCTTTTTAACAATTTCCTTAGGGATTTTAACCGTCGTGATATTATTAATATTCAGATTATGTCGCCTGTGCCGCCTCGGAACATGTGCGGGTATTACTAACCATCCCCTAATAAGGTGCAACGAAGGAATTGCTCCGACTCAGCGTCGCTTCGCCGTCGATGAGTCAATCATTTCAGGATCATCGCCGGAGACACTGACTACGTTGCCACCGATATTAGGATTCTTCAGACATGTATCACTTTTCTCTGCCCGGTTTTCCCCTATCTCATCTGTCCATACTTCTATTACACCGACCAAAGCCGTCCAGTTATCGAAGATGACCTCCACCTCCTCAGTGAGGATTTTGAAAGTAGATGTTTCGATTGTAGCAAACACAACAAGGTTTGTTGGGAAGTTATGGAAGTTTGTTTTGATCTCCCTTACTTTGCCATATCTAGCCAGTATATTCACTACAGACTCTTCACACCACGCCTGTGGAGGAAGTCCATGGATTGCCACACTAACTATCCGTTGGCTTTCCATGTTGTCCTCATTCCATAACTCCACGTCCCAATTATCAGACTTCCACGTTTGATTTTGGAGGAAGCGCTGTTTACTTTCCCCGTCCAGAAACATCACTGTGAATGTATAGGCAGATTTTGCCAGAACGCGAACGACTCCACCGTTGGGTTTCAAGGCCTCCATCATTTGGTCACATGTGTACTTGTTTTTTGTTCTAACAATCACACTTACCTCCAAATCCGGGATTACAAGGTTTGATGGTGCCAATTTGATTGGGCCTCCTTCATCCTCCATCGGCTGATAACTGGTTGGTTGACTCCCCCATGTTTTAGAACATGTGCACGTTGAGTCATTGTGAACCTCAACAAGAGGAGGGGCTGGTCGTTGCGGTGGTGGTGGTTTGGGGATCCACACCCCACCGTCTCGCTGTCGTCTACAGGGTCTAGCAAGTTGGACTGCTAGTCTGTTTCCATCCACTCATAATCCATTGGTTTCCTTGATCGCATTTGCGGCATGTTGTTTAGACTTGTACTCGACAAACACATACCTCGTGTTCGTGGCAATATTAAGTTTCATCGGCCTGTGCAGATCCATAATTCTTCCGAATGCATCGAACACTTTCCACAGGGTACCCAGCCTAGTCTCCTCATTTAGGTTGTCAATGAAGACTGTTGATGATTCCATGACCTCTCTCTACCAGACGTGAGCTAGTGATGATGTTTGTGACACTTAGATTAAGGGGTGTTCAGGTTTACCTGTGGTGGAGGGATTTTTGTTTTTGTGGAGGAAGGATTTTTGTGGGGTTAAATTCTGTAGCAGGCACGGTGGCAATTGGGTGTAGGCGGCGGTTTAGTGGTGGTGGCATGTGTTTACTCTAGGTAGAGAAAGCTGGTAGGGGGGTAGGGTAGGGTAGGGGAGGGTTAGAGAGAGGGTAGAAGTGCGCACATCATGTAAAGAACATCCAATATTGTCCTATTATGTAAAATACTATTATATATAATATACGGGCAAAACAAAATACTCACAAATATGCCATTGTACAAAGATGATAATAATTATTTTAACCGATATAAGCCAGGGATGTCAATTTTGTGTCAAACTCAAACTTGACTCGGAATTGAGCTAAAAACGATTTTTGAACTAACTATATTTAACCGGCTGTGAATTGGATTAACGCGATTTCGAAGCTGGCGATTACGCCACCTTATAATATGGCGATGACCATTTTGATCATTTGTCATATATTTGTCCTTTTGTGCTTTATACTTTTGTAAACTTAAAAAGTTATATGTTATTATATATAAGTCCAAATAATATAAATTTTATACCATTGTTCATCATAATTCGAGCTCTTCAAAATAAGACCCAACATGAGTATGTTTTGATAAATTTTATTTTTTATTTTTTGTATGTACCTTTAAGATTCATTGTGAATCTTAAGTTTAAGAAAAGTGAATCAAAGGTTGTTAAAAAGTGAATCAGAGAGTTGCGTAAAAGTGAATAAGAGGTTTAAAAAAAGTGAATCTCATAAACAGAGATTGTGTTAACTAAAGTGATTCTGATTTGTTTGACTAGTGTGAATCAGAGGTTTTAGACAAGTGAATCAAAGGTTATTAAAAAGTGAATAACAAGTTGTTACAAAGTGAATCAGAGTAATAAGACAAGTGAATCTCATAAGAATAGATTGTTTAGCTAAAGTGATTAAGAGGTTTAAGAAATGTAAATCAGAGGTTTTATAAAGTGAATCATGGGTTTATGAAAAGTCAATCAGAGGTTTAAGAAAGTGATTCTCGTAAATAGAGATGTTTAACTAAAGTGAATAAGAGATTTAAGAAAAGTGAATGAGAGGTTTAAGAATAGTGAATCAAACATTTTTCAAGGTGAATCAAAGGTTTTAAGAAAAGTGAATATTTTGTTTAATAGTAGTAAAAGTTAATCCTACCACAAACTTATGCGAGAACAGTATGGAATTTCATTTATTGAAAGTGAATCATTCGTTTTAAAAAAGTGAATCTTATGTTTAAGAAATACGAACATTTCATATTAAACAATGTGAATCCTTTGTGTTTTTTTAAAGTGAATCTTAACCCTGCACTACAAACCCTAAAAATGCCTTCGACGTTTAAGCTTTCTTAGGGTGGGTTTTTGGGTGTTTGGGGGGGGGGGGGGGGGGGGGGGTAGGGTAATCTTTTTGGTATTAGTTCTACACTTTATATTGTTGTTACTTACTCGACATGTTTTAGGGTTTGTGGTTTAGGGTTTAGGGTTCTAAACCCAGCACTACAAACCACAAAAATGCCTTTGACGTTTTTAACTTCCCTATGGTGGTTTTTTAGTGCTTGGTTGAGGTAAGATTCATTTTGTTAATGAATAAGGTTCATTTTATTATTAAAGAAGATTCATTTTTTAATGAATAAGATTCAGTTTCAAAATACGTAATATATACTCCTTCTAAAAACATAAAATTTTAAGTTTACCAAACATATCCATGATGCATCTTGTTTTAAAGAGCATAAAAAATGATGAAAAATGATATAATTTTTCTTACTTTTGTACTTATATTTTGTGAGTTATAACATTTTGAAAAAAAAATTATTTATCTCTCTTACCAATAAAAGCACATCCAGCCCTCACCCACAAAACTCCGGTACCCGCGTGAGTCTACTATTTTTTTCTTCATTTTTTTCTTATTTATTCCCTCCAAACCACAGTGTGACAAGTGGCTATCTCCATATTATACCCTGGTGCTTGCGCAAGGGTCTCGGTCCGGTTGGATTAATGAATCCTTTTTAGATTCGAGTAGAAACCGTATACTATAATATCAAAATAACAAATAGGAAACATTTATTATTTGATGATGGAATACTCCCTCCGCCCCTTCTTGACTGTCCTGTTTACTATTTGGATATGTCGTTTGACTTCAATATTTAACATATAAGATGATATAATTTTATAAATCTAAATTTTGTAGTAGATTTCTTAGGTGATAAACTATATATTGTAAAAATTAATTTTGTAAAATTAATTTATCTAATATGTTTAATATTGAAGTGGAAAAACGTGTCAAAAAGTAAACAAGACAGTCAAACTGGGACGGAGGTAGTATAATTTATGACCTTTAAATTATATGGCTATTATCTAATATATATATATATATATATTATGTTTACTGATAGGATAATTCAAAATTAATTTAAAATTAAAATGTAGTACTAAAATCAAAGTCAACTTATTCTAAATTTGGGTTGATAAAATACAAACGACAATAGTTTTTGGTTAGGTTCAAATTGATGTTAAAATAGATTTATTTGTGTCAGCTGTCAAATAACTACCAAGTATCAAAATAATAAAACAGATGAAAAAATGGGTTCGGACTATAAAGCTAGCAGCTATCAACTGCGAGCATCAGGTCATTAAATGGAGCCAATATCAATAAGTTTGGTTCATGTTGAGCACTTAGAATCTTACAACGCTTGTACTCATTTTTGTAGTAGAGCCTAAACTAATGAACAATATGCAATATGCAATAAGCGCAATATGCAATAAGCAACAAGCGTTATTACATCACAAAAGTTAGAGGAGTAGTATCCTCGAACTAAAGATTATGGGTTCAAAACCTATTTCACCTATAAAAAAACATCACAAAAGTTAGACTGGTCTACCAAACTGAAAGTACCAAATGCACTTTCGACAACTTATTTCAAGTTTCGTGAAAAATATATATATTTGCTTTTTGAGGTTTCAGCTAACTTGATACAGTCAGTCATACAGTATGGTTATGGTGGTGGATCATCCCATCGAGCTGGTGCCACGTTGATCAAATCGTGTATTTATACACGTGGGACAACGGGTCTGGTTATGCAATTACCTTCTTGCAGTGATGGACCTAGAAATCAAATCTTATGGAGTCTAATTTTTTTTTCGATATTAACATATATTAAATTTGAATGTATATAAATGTGTGGTCATAAATTTATTGAGCATTAATATATATATATATATATATATATATATAATATATATATATCAAATTTTAAGGTAATATTTAAATTTTATATAAGTAGGTATTATTTATATTTTTAAATAGTTAAAACATATTACCTGATGGGGTTAGACTTTAACATGAGATCAAAGAAGTAATTTTGTTTCATAATTAAAAACCTAAAAATAGGTCGACAATAATTGAACTCACAACCTCATATATAGAAACATCTCTCTACCACTAAATTATTATCAATTTCAGTATTTTACTCAATTTTATTTTATTAGACCTATACTTTAAAAAATTATCTTTTTTATTACCAGAAAAACTATGGGGTCTGGGACCCCACGGGACCCTGCCTCGGTCCGCCCTGCCTTCTTGGACTGTTTTTAGTCATTTTCTATCACAGGCCAACAGACCCTATATAACTTCAATGTGGCTATCCAGTAGGGGTGTCAATTTTTTCCCTACCCAAAAACCCGACCCAAATCCAACCTATAAATATCAGGTATGGTTAAGATTATTGACCCATTAATTTTTGGGCCTGGTATGGGTTAACTATTAAATATATAATTTGGTATGAGTTAAAAATCCTAACCCGAATTTAACCCGACCAGTTTATTTGATTAACAATATATAAATTGAGAAATATGTTACTTGCATATGTATTGATTCTATAATTATTAGTATAATAATAAACAAAAATACTATCAATCTTTAGACCCACACAAGTAATATTTTTAAAATCCCAATACATCCTCTAGGCGATCTATATCCACCATTAACTCTTTGTTTGAAAACCTAAGTAATGAGTCAATCATTTTTGCAGCCGCACAAACTACATCGTTTACACTATTTCATCCGCAATAAATAACAATATGGGTTAAGATTATTGACCCATTTAACAGAAAGCTGACATTTAGAAAAACATCACATAATGATGTGAAATAAATGACTTTCATGTGCATGTTTTTAGGGACGACTAATCATTCTACAGAAAAAAAAGTATTTGCACTTAAACGGGTTAAACATGATGGGTTTGTAACTTAATTATTTCTGGGTCCAATATGGGTCAATATAATTTTAATCGAATTGATTATGGGAGAAGTTTAACCCGACTAATCAACCTCTGAATGGTCACCGCTAATCTACACCTTTAATCTGAACAAATATCTTATAGACTTGAATGTTGTTTATAGTACCATCACATGAATAATCAAGAAATCAATTTGAGCTATTTGCCATATAACTCCTATACTGACGTCTTTCAAAAAACTCCTGTGCTGACGTCTCACCCTCATCGACCTAATTCAATTATGACATCGGTCCACCCTATCTGCATATTAACAGCGGGTCGTGGTTTCTCAACATCCACCTAATTCCGCATTCCCACTCTCGCGATTCGATTAGCTCGCCTATTTCAGCTCACCTTCAGATCACTGCCTGTTCGTAGATTTTATATACATACTATTGTTCTAAAACTCTCAGTTCCATTTTCGATGGCTTCGCCGGAGATGGATCCATCCATCTGGGGCGCACTACCGTTAGAAATCCTGGAGCGAATCCTCTGCTTCCTCCCACTCAAAACTGTAATCAATCTCCGAACAACCTGCAAGCGATTCCAATCACTAGTCTACAGCAATTCTTTTATCTCCCAATACCATCACATCATTTCCCCTTCCTCCTCAACTATATCCTGTTCCTCCTCCCCTTTCTCTTCCTTCCTGATCCTCTCCCACCCACATTTCCACCGTAACTTTCTTTTCTACGACTTTTCCAAATCCATCTGGCGAGCCTCCGCTCTCTCCCCAACAACTCAATTTGACTCCCTTCCATCTTCCCTAATCTCTTCTTCCAATGGTCTCCTCTGTTTCTCCCTTCCCAACTCAACTTCCTTCCTAATCCGCAGTTTCTTCCCAAAAACCTCATCCATCATTCAACGCCCACATCTCCCCTTCACATTTGAGCTTCTCACCCTAATCCCATCACGCACCGGATTCAAAATCCTCACCATCTCATCCGGGTCATCCTCCAATTCCATCTTCATCTACGATTCAGAACCCAGAACTTGGCAACACTTCACCGACTACGATCGCATCATCCGCGACAACTACCACCAACAGGGCGTCTATAGAAACGGCTGCTTATTCTTCACTGCCACCAATCCTTTCTCAGTCATCCGCTTCAATCTCAACACAGGGAAACTTGGGAGACACACAGCGACTCTCCCGTCTGAACTTACTTTCATGAGACTAGTGGGATGATATCTGCGACGATGGAGAAGAGGAGGGGATTAGTTCAGTGGTGGGCGAACATATACATGTTTGGTGGAATTGGTGTGAATGGGATATCGAAGAGTTTGAAGCTGTGGGAATGTGTAGATGACAAGTGGGTGGAAGTACAGACGTTACCGGATTTGATGTACAGGAAGTTTGTGTCAGTTTGTTATCATAATTACGAGCATGTTTATTGTTTCTGGCATCAAGGGATGGTTTGTATATGTTGCTACACTTGGCCTGAGATACTGTATTATAAAGTGAATAGGAGGACTTGGCATTGGTTGCCTAAATGCCCTGATTTGCCTGACAAGTGGAGCTTTGGCTTTAAATGGTTCTCCTTTTCGCCTAAGTTGAGGTCATCGGCTGGGTGAGATGATGATGATGGTATCACTGAGTGAGTGGGTTAATTAGACCTAGGCAGTTGATGGGTGTTTTTTTTTCTTTTTTTCTTGTTACTTGTTCTGGATTCAGCTGTGACATTATATGGTCTAGAAGAAGAGCTTACCTCTGTGGCCATCTGTTTAGTAGTTAAATTTCCTGCTGGTGAGATGTAGAAATGCAGATGGGAAATTGCTAAGTGAGCTGAAAAACTTGATTATCTTGAGAAAAGGCTAGAGGAAGAGGGACTTGCGGGGTCTAGTCACATAATTCAGTGTATGAATTTCTAGTACATGATCTATTTTTAATTAATTTCCTTGGTTCTTGCTTATAATGTTGCTTTAACCTCTGTACTTGGTTGTAGTAATCTGTGGTTGCTACATGTTCCTGGGTTGATTTTACTACATGCATGCCTCTCTTAATTAGCTTGATATATTGCTGTGCCTATTGAAGATGGCATAGCTTGAGATTATTTACAGAGTGGTAACTTCCACTGCTCCTTATGAAGGGGAAGATTGTGATCATTTTTTGGCCTTTCTTATGAGAAGACCCATGGTAAACTTTTATTTTTCTCGGTTGGTTACCCGACACACCCTTAACCCTTCATCACATTGAGAAGTTTGTTTTGTTTAAAGTAATTTCTTGCCTACATTTCTAAACGATGTGATAGGAGCCTTGGTGGTTGAACTACTCCATCCGCTGTAACTGATGAATGACTAGTTCATATGAAACAAGTGAAACAAAAGTGGTAGAATACAATAGTTTTTTTAAAAAGAGGAATACATTAGTTAAAGGAGTGTTTGAAATCAGGAACAGGTGATGTTTTCTTGTATCCTACTAACTTACACAACGGGGAATGTTATTTAAACAAATGCTCTTCTATGGATAACATAAAAACATGAAAGGAGCATACTGTCGGAAATAAGAAGAAACCGCCGAAAATCAGTTTTTTATTTTACCGCCCACTCCGTCGAGCGAGATCGACACAGTATACTCACACAGACACACAAAGCATTTTGCAGCAAAGACAAACGTGTTGCCTCTGAAGTTGTCGTCTCCAACATGCTTGCTGTGAGTCCGAAAAGCGGATAAACAAGGTGAGCTTAGGGTTGTTTAATTATACATTTTTTAGCAAATTTTAGGCTAATTTGTCAATTTAATTCGTGTGTAATGGATTGATTAGGTGTTTGGGTATGTGATGGATGAATTGTATGTTTGAAAATGTACAAATTTGTTATTTGTGGCCTTAAATTATGTACACCCGCAGAGTGTTTGACAAAATGTCTCTACAAGTTCCATGGTGTTTTAGCTAGTTTTTTATTGTTCATTTAATGTAATTGATATGTAGTGTAACACTGCTAGTTTTTTATTGTTCATTTAATGTAATTGATATGTAGTGTAACACCCCCATTTCACAACCTCCTAAATCATTTCATTAAGCATTAAGAAAAACTTGAAACAACCATAGAATGGTGAAAGAGCAAAATCAGACAAAATGAAAAAAAAAACTTAGGGAAATTTCATGATATACCCCCGAGGTTTGAGCGAATTTTATGAGATACCCCCGAGGTTTCATTTTCATTACGAGATACCCCCGAGGTTTCATTTTTTTTACGATATACCCTGAGGTTTCATTTTCATTACGATATATCCCTAAGGTTTCAATTTACTACAAGATGTCCCTCAGTTCAGATTCTAATATATTATATTTTTCATATCCTCATTTTACCCTCGCACCATATGCCCCACAACATAGATTTATGGTCAAATTTTTAAAAATTTAAAATATGAACAAAATGCACAGAAAAATTAAAGATCAATTAAAATTTTAATACAATTTTAAAAAACATAAATAAAAGTATCAAATAAAATAAAAAAATTAGAATCATAAAAAGTTTAAAATAAATAGAAATGACCAAACAACAAAAAAAAATAATCTATTTAAAAACTTATATTGTTACATAATTTAAAAACTATTATAACAATTATATTTAAAGAACAAAAAAATGATTTTTATACTTTATGTTTCTAATTTAAAATAATGATTTTTTCTATGTACTATATGAAATTGTTGCTTTTAATATTCTTCATATTATTGTTATACTTTTTACAATTTAATACATATCTAGGTAACTCCTTAAAAAGTTATGTTATTTTTCAAAATAATTTACTTTTTTTAATCATTTCTATTTATCAATTTTTTATATGTTTATTTAATTATATTCATTTTTTAATATTAATTTCAAATTTTATATGAACTTTAATTTATATGAGTATTTTATTTAAGTTTCAAATTCAAACAAAACTTTGACCATATATCCCTGAGATTATTGCGGGGCATATGATTTAAGCCAACCGCTATAATAGTTTTTAAATTATGTAACAATATAAGTTTTGTAAATAGATTATTTTTTTTTGTGGTTAGTCATTTCTATTTATTTTAACCCTTTCATGATTCTATTTTTTTAATTTGTTTTTATACTTTAATTTATGTTTTTTAAATTGAAATAAAATTTTCATTGATCTTTAATTTTTATATGCATTTTGTTCATATTTTAAATTTTTTTAAAATTTGACTATAAACCCGTGTTATGGGGCATATGGTGCGGGGGTAAAATGAGGATATGCAAATATAATATATCCGAATCTGAACTGAGGGGCATCTCGTAATAAAATTGAAACCTCAGGGGTATATCGTAATGAAAATGAAACTTTAGGGGTATATCGTAAAAAAATGAAACCTCGGGGGTATCTTGTAATGAAAATGAAACCTCGGGGGTATCTCGTAAAATTCGCTCAAACCTCAGGGGTATATCGTGAAATTTCCCAAAAACTTAAAAGAAAGTGCAGAGAATGAATGAGAGAGCAAGATCAGACAAGATGAATTAGGTAAATGAAGAACAATCGAGTGGTTTCAGCATATGATTAGTATTTCTAAGCATGTGGTGGTTTGACGTCGGCGATCCGTTTTTGTAAGTGGTGGTTTCCCTTCTACGGTGTCAACGAGTAGTGCAGGCGGTGGTTTTCCTTCTACGGCGTCCAAAAATCAGAGAGAGATTGGTAAATGAAGGATGAAATTACGGTGGTTTCACCTATACTATGACGTCCTAAAATTTAGAGAGAGCTTGGTAAATGAAGATGAAAGACCTGGCTTGAAACCTAGATGTTTGACGTCGGCGATTAGATTTTGAAAGCATGGCTTCCCTTCTAGTGCGTCCAAAAATTCAGAGAGAGGTAAATAAAGGATGAAAGGCGGTGGTGGTTTCCCTTTACTACGTCATCAAGAAATTCAAGTAAAGTTCGGTAAATGAAGATGAAAGAAGTGTGAGGTAATTGAGTGGGTAATTGGCAACCCAATTTAGATGATTGAAATTTGAGAATTTAAAAAGTCACTTCTAATAATTACACACTAGTTATTAGGCCTGTTGTAGAGTTAATTGATATGTCTAGTAATTAATAAATAAAATTTTTTATTTCAAAATAAAAAAGGATATATTGAAAAAAATGTAACCAATAGATTACTTCTCCTTCTAATCTAATGGTGTAATTACATCCAGACAAATCAGGAACATACAATGTTTAGATGTTTGCCCATACTCCATCTTTACCATCTATCTTAAATGTTTAGTGGTTGGTTATCCTAATTTTGGGAATGCACCATTTTTACTTTCCATATTCTACATTAAATTTCTTTTGGTTTCTCTAATGTTACCATCCTCTTTTCCACTATGCACCATTCTAAATATGTTTTTTTATCATATCCTAAATGTTTTCACATTTGAATTTCAAGTCTAATTCTAATGTTTCCTTCACTGTATTCTTTGATTCTGTTTTAATAGGTTATGGATAATTTTTTTTATTACATGAGATTGTTCATAGTCTCGTGTCAATGTAGATTATAGGTCCATGAAATTGGGATCTGGGTAAATATTGAATCCTCGAAGATCTTTTCGGTTTAGCCATCATCAAGGCGAGGTATCTTTCTGCTTTTAATCGAAATAGATACTCTACTTAACCATAGTAAATTTCACCTTTTTTATATAGTTAGAGGTACAAGGCCAAAAAAGACCATAAAAGCGAAAAAGTGAAAAACGCTAAATAAGCGTTAAATAACTATAGGAGGTATGAGACCTCGGTTGGAGTACTATATGGATGCTAAAGGCTTAATAAGGCCAAAATAACATATGGGAACAACTCCCGAAGAAAACGGATCTAAATAATATATTAAAACGCTAATAGAGCTTTAGCGCACGTTTTTCGAGAAAACCCAAAAACGTGACTTTAAGTGGTCAAACGGACTCGTAAAACTTATAAATCATTAAATAACTATAATTAAGCATTAATGGAAGCTTAATAACCAATAAAATTAAAGAAACGAGAAAATTCCAGAAAACGGGGCCGGTTAGTGAATAGTACCAAAACCGGGTAAATTAACGAGCGTTTTCTGTAAAAGACGAAAAAACACTCCAACTAGTAATAGTGTGGGGCCGATTTTAATTAGTCAAAAGCTCTCTCTCTCTCACACACACACACTAGACTAGTTTATTAATTAACAAGTCAAAAAGTAAAAAAAAGAAAAGTAAAAAGCAACTTACACCCCCCTCTCCTCTCATTTCTCTTTCCCTCTTTTCTCTTTCTTCCTCACCCCTCCTCCCAGCCAATTTTCTGCTCCTCTCTCTCTGGTTGGGGCGATTTTTGAAGCTCTTCAAAGCTTCCATGACTTCTTCATCTTTCCAAGCATGCTCCATCTCCATTTGAACTCCAAATGCAAAAATAACTACATATTCTTGTTCCCCACATCATTCTCTACACTTCCCTCCTTAGAATTCCAAAATGAGGAATTTCATCTCCATGGGTTTCCCCATTCAAAGAGAAAATAGCATCAATGTGTAGCTTGGAGTCTTCTCTCTCCATTAAGGTAAAAATCTACATGAAAACCTCTTGTTTCCTCCATTCTCCTTTGAAACCAATTTTTACCCTTTGTAATGCTATATTTTTCTCTCTTTTGAGAATCATTCCAACCTTTCAATGGTGGTGGAATCACCTTCTTGAACCAAGGGCTAAAAACCCTCTAAAAGCTTCAAAAGGTAAACCTAGAATTTGTGTTTTTAAACACTTCAATGAATTAGTATAAATCTAAGGGTTAGTATTTTAATTACACTTGTTTTTGTGCTACTTGGGTGTTGGGAATGGAGTTTGGTAACTCCATTCCCCATATGACCGATTTTGTGCAAGAAGAGAGAAGAAGGAGAATTGGAAAAGAAAGAAGGAATTAAGAGCTTAAGGTAAGAGCCCCTTCTTAATGCTAAATTTTAAATGCATTAGAGTAATGGGAATGGGTAAACTAATTAAAGAAACCCAAATATTGTATTAGTATTGTAGTTTGGAAGTATGAGTATTTGTGAGCTAAGTATTTGGATTGTAGGCCTTAGAGCCAAATAATTGTGTATGTGTATTGGTATTGTAGTTGATGGAGTATTGATGTATTGAGATTGTTTTGATTGCTGGTTGGACCCTTGTATGGGTGTGGCTAGATTAGGAATGATTTTGGCAAGAAAGGATGTATGTCGCTAAGTAAGAAATGTAGGTGAACTATGGCAAAATTTAGTAGGAATTATGCATTTATGGATGACTTGGTGAATGGGAGAACCAGGTGTATTGGGGTAAGTAGAGATGGTTAGTAACCATGGAGTGGTAGTTGTAGTATGAGAATATAAGAGTGTAAAATCTATAACAAGAAGTGTAGTAATGCATTGTAGAAACTAGGAAAAATTGGTGTACAAGATTTAGTGAAATGAGTGTTGGACTTGGGTATAGATATTGTATTTGCTTGGAAATGAATTGGAATGGTAAGATGCATTAGAACAAAGTGCTAAATGCAAAGAGAAGTGTAGGAATGCACAAGTGTGCAAAGTGTGAAAATGAGGATGGAAATTTGTAGAATTTGAGCAAAGAAGTTGAGTAAGTATTGGACCATGGATTTAAGGAGTTTTAGTGAGTGTTTAAGTGTGTTTAAAAATGTATAAAACATGTGGAAAGATTATAGAATGATTGGAGGTGGATTAAGGGTTGATTAGGGGTTGAAAAATCCACTAAGTAGCAGTTTTAGCAGGGTCCGGGACTTAGGATATGTACCAAGTCCCAGACCGCATTAAAAATCAGTTCGAGACTCAAAACAGGTTGTGGTTCGGGACCTTAGTCCAGGACCAAGTCCCGGACCAGGGTATGAAAAATGGCCGAGAGTGTATTCCTTGATTGGTCCGGGACCTTGGGTGCGGACCAAGTCCCGGACCACCCCTAAAAACTTGCAGAATTGCAAACAGGGAAATGTTCTACTAAAACTAAATTGAAAAACCTAGAAATTAATAAAACGAAAAGCCTGTCGGGTTGCAAAAATCCCGGTCGCAATAGTATAGCTAACAGAAGCAACGGGTATCAATCCACGGGACTTGAATAAATAAGCCTAAGTCCTAAGAAAACTGGAAATTCAGGGGGTTGTGAATTGTTTTTGTGATTGAATGAATTGAATAAATGCAAATCAAACCTTAAATAAACAATTAATGCAAATGAGTGATAAGTTTGATAAAGTGAGTGGAACTCCGGGTTGGGTCGTTCTTTACTGGTTAAATCTAGTAAAATCTACAATTCAATTATGAGAAACAGAAAGGCCAATTCTTTCTATCTCTTCAATGCTAAATCCTAGTTCATTGAAAAGCTCACCTATCAGAACATGTCAACTCTAATCTAGCAGTTGACAAAACACATATAGGCGGAATAAGTGTGAAGAATTGTTAGCGTTTGTAGAAGAGATTATCTATCCGACTAATCTTTCCCCAAATCTCCAGGTTAATTCGAACTACCTATTAATCACCTTGTCTGATCTTAATAGGTTTCGCAGAACAACTCTATAACTCACGAAATTAATAGAGAAGATGAATGATAATCATTAACCTAGAAACAATCCATTACAGTCTCATAATCAAATTGTAGAATTCTTAACTACATTGTATCCATTACGAACAACCCTACCCCAGAGTTAATCCCTACTAGCCAGACATTACAAAGAAGCAGGTAAATACAATCAACATAGAATTCATCTAAAGGAAGAAAAAACCCTTGAATTGAACGATTATCTAGAATCAATGGCTGCAGGCGCAAGGTTGAAGATGACGGTCTGACTCCCTTCTGTTGATGCTCCTCCTCAATGATGATGATAGAATGCTTGATGAATGGGGATGAAGGTGAAGCTGATGCTGATGGTGTGGATGAGTGGAAGAAGTGTTGTTTTTCAGCGTGAGAGTTGTGAAGTAGTGATAGGTAATGAATGATGCTTCTCTCCACTGATTAGGTCACTTAAATAGATTTTCTTCCTCTTTCTCCCTTCAAAACGCCGAACTTCTACTGAATTTTTAGTCGTGTCCGAACATTGGTCCGACCTTCAATGTTCGGACACAATGCTTTGAGCGCTCCAATTCCAAAAGTCTCGACTTGTGTCCGAACATCTAATGTTCGGACACAAGTTCGGACATGCTCCGTAAGTTAGAACTCCGACTTTTCTCATTGTGAATCTCGACCCATGTCCGAACTTCGATGTTCGGACTGAAGTTCGGTCATTTCATTAGGCATAGCTCGGACATACCTTCCAAACCCTCTAAATTCATCGTTCTGACTCCAATTCGCCCCCCGTTTGTTGCATCATCTCCCTTGTGAGTTAATCTACTGTTTCCTTGACTTTTCTCTGCATTTTAACATAGAAAAAGGTATCAACCTTAACAAACAACAAACCAAAGGAAAACGTATGACAAGTGTGGAATATTATCCATGCGCGTAAGAAAAATAAGCATTAAAGACCACTAAAACCATTCATATTTCCCACTCATCAGGAATGTGATTTTTAGGGTTTAAATGATGGGGGATTGATTGGTAATGGTTTTAGAAGTTGTTAAGGCCTGTTTGGTGACCTTTAAAGGCCCTAAGAAGTGTAATCAAGTTTGAGAAGTGATTAAGAAAGTTGTGAATTTAAGAACATTAAGTTAAACCGAAATAACGAGATAGCGGGGTAAGTATGGGAGTAGTAGTAGTAGTAATTATGTATGTACTGTAATGCTTAGTATTAATAGAATCATTTGGCATGTAGTCATTGGTTCGAGAATAAGATTCGAGGAACAAGTGTGAACCAAAGAACAAAGGAACACCTGGTGAAGTAAATCCCGGTGAAAGGTATGATTTCTTCATCCCCTGTATCCTAACCTGGTTACCTCAATTTGTGTGCTTATTTGATCACCTAAATAAGATAAATCCATGAATCGGACTTTAATGCACTTACTTGTGCTTGTTTATATTTGTTCTTGCTATATTGTCTTGAACATTTAGTTTGTATAATTCATGAAATGAATGAATGAGAATGGATGTGTATATGTACCTTGTAGTGTACTTGTGTAATGTATTGTACCTTGTATGTATGTGTATGTGAGTAATGGATTATTGTGTGGCTTGGATGTGTGACTTCTACTAATTCCTAACTACCTAACTCCTAATGTAAGTATTGAGTAAATTGGAATGAGTAGAAATCCGATATAGTTTCGGCCACGCATGAGGATGAGGAAACACAAGAGGTTGGATCCGATTCCTGGCTCTTAAACTTTTCCACAGCCCAAACCCCTTAAATGGGTAGCATCCTGGATTAGTGAGCCAAGTAAACCCGGTGGTGGGACGGTGTAGTCCCTGCCCGGAGGTCCCGACGACTTGACTTGAGTAAGTAGTAAGTAAGTAAGTAAAGTATGTATGAGTAATGGTCTTGGCTGGTGTAAGTCATTGACCCGAGTAAAAGAGTAATCTCCACCCGATTACCCGGGGGACAAATGGAGCTAACAAGTATGTGTATGTATTGCGTATGCGTATTCGGCGAAGGTAAGTAGTATCGGTTGACTTGTATTGTCTTCCTTGTATGAATTGATGTGGTATGTATGTATTCCTTTTGTAGTATTGTAGTAGTATGAATGAAAGCATGTATGTATGTATGTATTTGTAAAATGAATTGCATGTATTCGACAAGTGGTCGGCGTACCCTCGCTAGTATGTGGGGTATGCGGAAGTCATATGCAGCGTAAGCTGAGCCCCTAGAGGCACCATTTTTAGTGTGCAGGTACCCGAGCGGATATGATCACTGTAAGAGACCGATAGCTATGTTTGGATAGCTAGGAGTGAAATGTAGATAGTAGAGAATTGTATAAGGCTTGTAGCCTTTGTTGTAGAAATGTACCAAGGGGTACACCATATGTATTTGGACAACATGTAGTTGTGAGGAATGGGTAGATGTAGTCTCTTAATGAGTATGTATGAACTTGGAAGAAGTGTTGCATTTGTATTTGGAACTTAGTAAACTCGGTATGTATATTGTATTGTATGGCATTGTAATGGAGTATTGTATTGAACGGGAGGTTGTAGTACCCGGTTGTAATTGTAGTAAGGATTGTATTTGTGTAGCACTCGGATATTCCGGTCCATCAGACCGATGCTGTAAGTAGTAGTAAGCCTTGTTAGTCACGTAGGTGGCTAACGGCATTGTATCACCCACCGTTGTGTAAGTAAGTATCCCCAGTGTGAGTACGGAAGTATGAGGAGATTGAACGGTAATGACGGTATTAGCGGTAGGGGTGTTACAAAAAGTGGTATCAGTTCGCTCTGATGACTAGAAATACCAAGTTTAGGAAATACCGAGTTAGGAATTAGAAGCGTAGGGCTAAGGGCTGAGTGATAGCATTAGAGATACGCTAGTTAGGAACTCACGGGTGTGTACCGGATACCTACAATATCAGACCCGCCCTCCGCAATCCCCATTGTATAACTTGGGAAAGAACGCCAGAGAGAAGGAAAGTCCTCTCATCCTCGGGAAACCCGATCTGGCAGTTGTGAAATCACCATACGGTAAACAAGAACCGAGACATAGTAGATTCCAAGAATTGGAAGTCCGTGATGGATCCGGTTAAACAACAATACCCGCACTTAATAGCGGTGGAATGAGTACCCCAACCACAAGGGGGCTATAACTTACAACAGATGGGGCGACATGCTTAGCAGTCGCAGAACCTAGCTAACCAATCAGCAGCAGGAAAAAAAGCACTAAGTGGCAAACAAAGCGGAAAAAGAAAACAATAACAAAACCCGAGACACAAGTCTACGGGACAGTAATAGCTAAACAACATCACTAACGGTATGCTAGCTGACTAAGGACATAGTGGGAGTGGCTAACTCCAAAACTACAACGCCAAGGAGGTTACAATACCTGGCCAGTATGCTTACACAGCTACGAGAACATTCACGGGATAATCCGACAGGACTACAGAAGTAGTGCCTAAACAAACTGAAGGCTCAGTAACCACAACAAATGGGTGGGAACGAGCAACAAAGGGAAAACACAAACAAATAATTAGGGATCTCCAAGGATTGGAGAAGCACCCTGATCAATGACAGCCATGTCAAACTTACTGAGAAGTGCTCAGAAGATTAATTAACCTAAGTAAATGATCAATAAGATCAAAGGAAGAGTCAACAAGACTACCAAACACGGGTGGGAACCATACGTGACCGGTATAGGTCTACCCAAAAACCACCAGTACCACGCATTGCCACTGCAAGTGCAATAAGAACAGGAACATGCAGAGGAACCCTAACACACCACAAGTACATAGTAATGTACCGTGACTTCGATGAAGCAACTACAAGATCACACATCCTAAAACTGAAAGAATGAAAACTGGAAGGGCCTGACGGCCTGACCATTGTACAAAGGATTACCAGTCAGCGGGAAGCTGGACCTGGTCAAGATCTCGAACATGGTACGCCATGAAGAACTTCTTTTAACACCGTACCATGATTTTTAAACACAACTTTTCTTTCAAAACCACAAACCTTCTCTTAAACCCCAGATTTTAAACCGAACCAACAGAATTACGGTGAGTATCATTAGAATGACAAAGAGGAGTTGACAATAAATACTTCACCTAGGCGTGTGACGAGCACTACGAGTGTACCCAAATGTGGGATGTGGGATGACCGCACTCCGAAGGAGCTTGTGGGCCTGACAGATAGTAGGGTAAGTGGTAACGTATCAACAAGGTACCCCACGTATGTATACATGTAGTGCATGAAAAACGGGAAGTAGTCAACTACGTTTTACGAACAAGGAGTAAATTCAAACTAGAACAGCTGGCCACCTCAAACGATCAAGGAGAAGGAACTTGCTAAGTAATAAGCATAAAGGAAACTCAGAGAATCCATCTGAGGGTAAGGAATGAGGACTAGGACGAGTGCAAAGAGCGCAGACTCACAAGTATAGACATTAAATATGGTCTCAAGGACTTCAAACAAATACATGACAGTTGGAAGGGATTCCAAGCCTAGACACAGTAAGGCAAAAGCCTAACGTGAACACGAATGCTCAACAAATGGGACAGAGTTCCCAAGAGCAATCACAAGATTACCGTGAAGTATAATCCATCATTGGAGAGCATTTTAAACTAGTCTAAAACACTAGGAGAGTATAAACAGTCTACCTAAGAACGGGAGACATTATAACCCAAAAGGGGATGGCTCAAATACAATACCACAGAGGCGGTATAGTAGGCACGACGTATCGTAAACATGAGCCGGATGTAGCGGCGTAACCAACAACACCCAGGAGCAATCCTTAAACGGTGTCTGAGTTAGCAACAGATGAACAAAGCATCATGATAAGAGCTCGGGAGCTAAAATGAACACTCGGTTAGGACACTGAAGGGATTTCATTTAACAGGAAATACCCTAAAGTACTAAGAGGCACCTATTAATACCATTCTGCCTAAAGAACCTCCTATGAACGGAAGCGTGATGCCATGACTTGCCATGGAGCCCAGTAATACCTCAGACATATGGAGTATACAAGGAGTGCAAACATGTATAAGCAGCTTGCAAGGAGCATAGCTCGTAGCGATTTGGCTTAAAAACTATAAACCAACTACATTATGTAAACTTAAACGGTTGGAAAACCCACAATTACTAACAGGACTTGCAAGAGATATTTCCTCATATGACAAATAAATCGACAACTGAACCACCCAATTTAAACTCAACATCATGAGTGGCTTGAAGTAATGGCTACCTCAGTGTCACTAACTAGAGCATCAGTCTAGTATACGGTTGACAAAGCTTTTAATTGCCCTTCATGCCTTCTGTGGCAATGGTAGCATAGGGGCATAGGAATCTTGTTAATGACAACCCCGGTCTAGTCCACACTTTGACACTACGGGAAACCCGAGGGAAGGTACCTCTCGTTAACCAAAGACCACCGACGCGGTGGAGATGTGAACCCTTAGAAGAGGCTTCCACCTACCATGACAACAAAGCTTGTGCATGTAGTTATTGCCAAGAGATAATCGAACAAGGAAATGAGATTTCCAAATCACTATGCCTAGAAAGAGGCTTTGAGGACAACTGTGAAACCGAAGAAGAGTTGGTTGAGAAGCAAACACAGGATGTGTATAATGTGAACTATAGAAGCACATAGCTCAAGGAGCATAAAGACTTGAAGGAGTAAGTATACTCCATATGCAACCAAACATATGGTGAACTATTGAATGAATGGCGGAAGTATATAAGTAAAGACTAACATAGTAAACCTTGTCATGAGACTTATGAGTGGAGACAAACCTCTCAACAGGAACTTTCACCTAAGAGTGATAGAATACTCTTCAATTGGAGAACGGGACCAGAAAACCCTTGAAGTTTCTTGGGATGTTCCGGTGATGTACACACAAAATAAAACTGCACAACTAGAGCCTATAACTAATGCTCAGCACTGAAAAGACAGTAATGGTAAAAACAATCAATGTGGATGCACATTAGACACCACAAATGACCAACGCTCAAGAGAGCTTATAACCCGGTAAACCACTTCATCCTTGGTCAACCAAGATAATTGGAAAATATTATCATAAATGATGAATTCATGTGAGGTAAGCCAACCTACACATGAAACCGAAAGTGAAATAAAACATCTCCACATTGGGAAGATAGTAACATTGCGGTATGCTACGACAACCGTCATACACACACGAACATAGGAAACCCTCGGTGTATTCACACCATAAGGAAATGGTGCCAACGACAATGGCAATGAGTAAAGGTAAGCTACCACAGTAACAAAGACCGTAAAAACGATGTTGTATAATGAGTAAGAATATGGTGCGCAATAAGCGACCGCTATGAGGAAGTAGTTAGACAATGACACGAAGTTGTAAGTACCAGATGACAGGCAGAAATATTCATTCCTATCACATAAGAGAGTTACTGCCAAGTGTTTACGCCTCTGCACTCTGTATGACTGAGTGTTTTGGTATTGCACTTGTGCAGCTAATGATCTAGTGGGATAGCTAGGAATATGGAAAATGTAAAATAGTAGTAAACCCTTCTTTTCACCAACGAACATGGCAGAAGCTAATTAAGCAAAAGCTTAGAAACAACCGTGTGGCCTAAGGCCAAAGAAGCACAAAGAGTGTAAAACACACTAACAATCATAAGATGTGAATTCCATTGGAATAAAAAGTGAAAGGAGACTTAAGAAAGTCATTAGAACCGACGCATAGAAAATGCAAGGTCATACAAGTAAAGAACACTTGTACTGAACAGAAGAACTGGTATAATTCAGAAGCTATTGACAACAGAGGAAGTACTACAACTAAGTAGTGACTCAACCTCACCGGACAATAAGTCGGAGGAATTTAATGAATAATCAAGGGAGTACAAACAGTATGTATAATAGATCACCAGAGAGCTGGTTATAAATCTAAAACTCATTGAGTCCAAGCACGGTAAAAGAATACCACACTTGTTTAATAAACCTTATTCCCACTATAGAGGGATAAAAAGGCGATGAGTAACACATCTAGAATAACCAAAGAGCGAATTAAGCACTAAGGTTATCAGGGTCACGCAGCAGAAGCTAGTGGGCCCTAGCTAAGAGGTTTAATACACCTAGTAAGTACGAGAGAATGACCATCAATGCCTTGAAGCCTGATAGGCTAGAACCGATTTGGTTATGAGTTAAATAAACTCTAATAGGAATTCTTGGTGCAAGGACTAAACCATAAGTATGGTTAAGACCCTTTGACCTGAGTACATTCAGTAATAGATTGTATAGAAGCTAAAAGCTTCAGGATGCCCGAATTGAGTGAACCACTGTTCAATAATAACATATGGTAGATTACGTGGGCGTAATCCCTTTTAAGGGGGGGGGGGGGGTAGAGCGAAAACCGCTTAGTGTAAATTTCACTTATAAAACACATAAACTATAACGTGCATAACACAAATGAGAATCGAATTGATGATTGGTACTTATGTTAAATAAACATACGTATTCATTCATATTGTAATTGTGATAATTAGTCACGAGAGATGCAAATACCATAACATGAGTCGGATAAAACCGATGTAGAACCTAGAGGAAAGTGAATTCCCTAGGCGATGTGGTGAGGAATTGAGAATGAGTAGTGGACGGAGCTCCACAAGTGTTGTATCCTTTAAAGAAGTAGTACAAAATGATTGAGAAGTAGTTGATGAATGAAGTCCATGAGTAGTGTATTCCTAGGTAAACTGCTGGAAGCAAATTGAGGACGATTGAACTTCATAAGTATTGTATTCCTTAGTTAGAATATTTGAGATGATGGAGAGTAGTGGATTAAAGTAGCAAAAGTCGATGAAATGAGCACATAGGCATTGAATTTCGAAGTAAAGTATTTGGAAGTAGAGTGAGGAGGATTGATGGACCGAATTCCATCCTTTGGAGTTGTGTGAAATTATAATCATGACTAGGATGAGTAAAAGACAGAAATGGAAATAATTAAATTATTTGATTGTTTGAAACTGATGTGGGAAGTCGAACTTGATCCTGATCAGATCAAGGGAAACCGAACACAAATTGGGGTGGAAAGATAGTTCAACACTGATGCTGATCACATCAGGGTCGAATGATTCTTGAAGCTCCCCTCAAGTGGTCACAAGAATCACGCATAGGATAGAGGTAATGAACATAAATTGGAACTTGGAGTTGTTGTGCTTTAGGAAGATTCCAAATTAGCGGTTGTGAAAGGTTTTTCCTTAGACTGGAGAATGAGGATTGTTGGATTTTATACCGGAGAACGGTGGTAGTGTATCATGTTGTGTTATTCCAAGGGCAGCGGGACATAGAGGAGTCCTGTGTTGAGATGACCTGAGTACCTGCGAGATTGTAATGTGTATTGCATTGCTTTGGGGATAGCTTTGCACTGTATGTATGTATAAATTTTGTAATGAGGAACCGGATGGTTGGTAGTAATGCGGATTGGAGTAATTATTGTACATTGGTATGGTATGGTAGGTAGGAACCTTGAAATACCCCTAACCTTTAAATAAGTAAATAATGGTAAATAAATATTATCTGGGGGATTATTAAACCCTGAGAAAAGTATATAAAAACTTGGGCGTTAAAACGCACCTAAACTCCTTAAGGTCAAAAACGAGCGTTAAAGCCCGACCTTAAGCTAACCAAGTTATACAAGCTATAAAACTCATATGAAGTTAATCAAGGATCATTTTATGACCTTTAAAACTCAAATCCTCAGTTAGAACTGAGTAAAAATACAATATGCCCGGGAGTTCCCTTAAGGGCCCTTTAAGGCCCGAAAGTCTCGGAAAGGCTTTAATAAATAAAGTAAAGCATTACACGGAATTCTAAATGCGCAATAACATTTTAAATGAAAATTTAATATGAAGTTCTCAAGCTAAATTCTCAGTTAAAGACAAAGTGCTCGGAGGTTCCCGATGAGGGCCCCATAAACCCCTGGGAGTGCCCCGGAGAGGTACCGAAGTGGCACAAACTCCAATATAATTATTCTTAGAGTTCCTAACATCAATATTCAACATTCTAAAGAGAGTACTCGGGCTAATTTTTCAAAAATAAGCAAAGTGCTCGGGGGAATTTCTTAACGCTCCTTTTTGCCCCGGGAGTGTCCCGGTAGCCCGAAAATTGAGTTACGAGTTTATATAACCCCATATAACTCAATGTAACACCTTCATATATTATTATTGACTATAAAAAATGTCAATAAACACTTGGAACTCATAGCGACTAATTATTTTTCAGAAAATCCTTAAAGCACAAAAACGTACCTTCGGGTGTCACAAGAATGCGTTTTACGCAATTACCTTGAAGTTTGTGAGGAGCCACGAGTTGATAATCTTAAAATGGGATAAATTGAACATCTAAATCAATTGATGCCAGTACTAAATTCATAGTACAAGTGGGGACGATTTTTGAGTCAAAAAGGTACCTAAAATCAGCATTTTTACCTTAGAACTTTCATCTTTTACCTTTATATAAATGTACCAAATAAATACTGGAACCTATTACACATATTAGTATGGTCTTAGTACAATATAGTGTAACAAAAATCAAACTAAAAATCAGTCCCATTTGACCTCCACATCAGGCGCCATTTAGGGTGATTTTAGGATGAATTTTTCCTTTAAATTGTCTAGTAGACATGGTGACTCATCCTATCAAGTATTGTATGCTAATGTAACAAAATTGCAGTCAAATAAGGCTTACCTACCGTATGACCTGCAATGAAGACAAGAAGGATTAGTATAAGAAAAAGCAATGAAATAAAATAACAAGCTATAACCTACCTTATACAAGTTGCAAGCAAGCAAACAAAACAGCCATGTTACTACCACATGTGCTGCCGATTTATACAAGAAAAAGAGGGATTAATTGCTGTATACTTAGTCAAATATAACAGCCACCCACCTATGTATATTTCTATTACCTAATACAACAAAAACCAATTGTCTTATACATCACATGGCCACCGATTTCATGCAAGAAAAGTAGACATTGATTGCCTCATTATATAGTCAAATGGAACATGTACCTAACTAGCATGATTCTATGTCTAATATAAACTAAAACAAGGAGCCACCTTTAGCACATGTTTACGCCAACCTACAAGAAGAAAACAAAGAACAAATCAATATTTAATTTGCAAAAGAAATACCCACCTATCTTACCATTTGTCTTCTAGTTTCAATTGTCAAACCAAGACTCCATTATTTCTTTGTCATCAGTCGTAAGCCTAGTGCAAATGAGAGACTTTTGTAGTCAATTATGGAATCAAAATAATCAAAAAACAAATCATAGAATAATGCCATGTTACATGACAACAATTCCCATTTGATTCCTCATCTTGCCTTGCCTTAATACCTTACGTGAACCTTCATTCTTTCCTTGCCACACCCTTGGCCGAATGAGTAAGTCTCTCACCCTCTCTTTTCTTCTTCCTTTGCTAAGTTAATTCCTTAGAGCTCTAAAGCTCCTTTAATGGTGTTCTAAGTTCTAACACCATTTTAATGTAATTTCCTAGTTAAATCTACTAAGTCTTGAAGCAAGAATCATCCTAGGAATTCTAACAAGTTTCACCAAGGTTAGATGCTCCAAGGAGGTTCCTAGATTCAATAACAACATAAGGAACAACAAGATCAAGTTAAGGTATATTTTCATGTTGAAAATCCTAAGTAAATTCCTTAAGGCATTTTTAAAAATTAGGAACTTCTAAATCTAATATTCTCTTCATTATTTCATGAAGGAAACTTGGATCTACAACCATCCCAAGGTGTACCAAAAATACCTTGTTAAATTCCTAAGGTAAGCTCTTGTAAAACTACTCCAAAAATTGAATATAAATCCTTGTTAAAAAGTCTAACATTTGGATCTCCTAAACCTATGTGTGGAGGCCGAAAGTTCTTCAAGAAAATACCATTGGAGGAGCTTGGAATTCAAGGAGAAATCAAGTACAAGAATTGTCTTGATTTAAGGAGTAAGTTTATATAATTAAGGTTTATTAAGTTTAAGTTTGAATTAAGCTTCAAACATTGGTATAAAAATTATGTATAGGTCATGTTAATATTAAGGCCAAAAATATTGAGTTAAAGTATCAAGAAAAATAATTTATAACATATAAGGTAATAATATTACCTTAAGGTATAAAATTGTGTCACAAAAATTAAATATGATACACATATTATTAAACCGAAATATCTAAGAATAAAAGGTTCTATTTTGAGTTTATAATCATTCTAAGTCATTAGCATAATTTTTAGAAGTGTTATATGGCTTATATACATTTATATGTATTTATTATAAGGTTTAAATCAAGTTTTAAAACTATAGAGTAAAAGTTTATCAAAGCCGAGAGTTAAATATATTATTTGGGTGATTTTCAAAATATATAAGTATATTAACTTATATTATGAATTTTGGGAACATTAAAAATAGCGATAAGCATTTAAATGGCTAGTTTATAAAGTTATGTGGCTAAAATGTAAAATTTGAAAGTTTGGAGTACTTATTATAATTGCCGAGAATAAAAGGATGGATTTGGTATATTTATGTTATAATATAAGGTAGGAATTGATATTATGAATTTTGGTGAATTTAAATAAGTGTTTAAGTAACAAATTAGAAAGTTTTGGGACTATTTTGTAATTATTGAGAAGTTTGGGAGTATAACCGAATTACAAGGGAATTTATGGTATATTAAAGTATTAATTATGAAGTTAAGTCTGGGTCAAAGTGTTGACCAAAAACTTTGGGTTAAAATGATTTATGACATAAAATATTAAGTTTATAAAAGTTTAAGGGTGAATATGTAATTTATGAAAGTAAATATGAAAAATAGAAGTTAAATGAGGATGAAAAATAAATTGAAGAAAGATTTGGGTTGTTTCCGTAACACCCCATCCAACAACAACACAATTATCAACACTGCAGCGGAAAATATACTTCACCACATTACTTAACTCGTTGGTGTTACACGCCGTTAACCACCCACGTGGCTAACAAGGCTATTACATATACATTGTATCTGTCTGATGGACTAGATTCCCGAGCGACTACACATTACTGTCCTTTTTCCATTAGCAACAACAACAACATACACCTTTCAACTGTACCGAGTATTTACAAAATAATGCCGATAACAATTTCGGTCTCTACACCTACTGTACATATATAACTTAAATGATTACCCATGTATAACGACTACCCCGTCCTACTCTCGAACGGCTTCCAGCTCCTTGTACCTGAAATAGGAAAAGAAGAGAAAGGGTGGCCCCCAAGGGGCTCAGCACCTTTGCTGGTATGGTAATCCCGCAGCCCGCATGCTACCGGGCCACGCACAACTAATTGTCGTCTTAGCATGCGGTTGATTATATTTGAATCATGCATGTAAACTATAAACACACAACACATAACGTTCCGCCACAATGGGCTCAACAAACAGATAACACATCCTTACTTGATACGTCACTCATGGTGTTCATTACCCCTAGAGTGTTTCTACTCTAATGGAGCTACTTCCTTAATAGACGACACTCACCCATTAATCGGGTTATCCTTAAACGCCTCTTATCACAAACTGGGATTCATATCCATGATCCACATACTCCACATTTTACAACATATAACATACACTACATAACAACACTTTTCACGTTTCAACGTGCACATAACAACATCGCAATGGGAATTGCTGTACAACAACATCACATAACATAACGGGAACGATTCTCTTAGGAACCGACCCAAACATAGTTAATTCACTGGTGAGCCTAGAGAATGATGTCACCCTCATGATAAACACGTTATACAACACTCATTACCGTCCTAATAGTCGGACGAGTAACTTAAGTTAAGATGGTTCAGATATGGTGACCCGAACACACCACATAAACACATGTTCCCCCTAAACCGATCATAAGTCAGAATAGCTAAGCTTTGGAGTAAGCTAATGGGAGATCGTGACCCGTGAGGGAAACAACCATAATAGAGAGGAGGGTAAGGCTAAAAAGGATACCCACTCCCAAACAACGCGCGACCGGCCTAACCGGATTCCTCACCCCCGTTAGTACATATTTACTTGTAGATAAATAGTTAGAGCCCCACTATGGAGTCTATCACATCCACACACCACCATACAGTATTACAACTGGGTTAAACATACGAGGGAGGTCCTTACATACACACACAAATATCACACAATTAACACACGCATAGCCGTGGTTAGAACGTCCCATGGTTCGGGTCGTTTAATCCGAATACCGAACTCTTATGTGATCCTAGACTCAGTTAGCTAAGGTTTAACACTTTCGAGGTTAAATGGTATCGGAGTTGAACATGCCACATAAATGAATTACTATAAACTCATTACATGTTTTATCTTACAACGTGGCAAACATACAGAAAATCACATTGACATACAAGCTGGTGTAATCCGGTAGGACACAGGTTGCAAGAAAACCATACCTTGGTCCTTGCTGCGTACGAGTCCCGCCAAACGTAGCTCCTAGACATGATTGACAATGTCGGTTAATTACTTATTAAGTTCCGGTTTACTAAACACTTTACACGATTGAATGACACGTTTTCTTTTGTTTAAACTCACACTTGGTTGTCATCATTATACCCATTAGGGTTTACTACTTAAACCACACTTTGTTTTTTTTACATGTTTTAGGTCGTCCGACCCACCGTCCGACCCACAACTGGGTCGGCCCGTTCCAGAAACTTTTCCCGTCTTTCAAATCCTCCCGTCCGACCCATGTCTGACCCAAGTCCTCTGGGTCAGACCATTCCAGAAACATCAACGGTGAATTAACAGAGGCCGTCCAACCCACCCTGGGTCGGACCACTGTGTGGGACAACACCAGGACTTGTCCAAAACTTGTCAAACTTCTTCCCAACTTTTCCTCAAGCCTCCTAATGTGTTCTAACATCATTTGGCACATTTAACCCTTCATATAACATCCATAAAACTCCTTAAACACTTACTCTTTTCTTACCAAAATTCCTAACACTTATAATGTTTTCTCCTTAGTTTCTCCAAGTGGTGTTTCATACCTATGATAACCACTATGCCAAGAATGTTTCCTCACCATCATAACATCATCTCCCAACATCCTTTCTTACTAACTAAATCTCCTTTCCACATCTTACCTAAACATCATTTATTCCTTGTACATCAACATTACCTAAACCTTAAACAAACTTCTCCAAGACTTTAATACATCCTCAAAAATACTCATTGAATTCCTAGAACTTCCAAGATAATACCTAAATCCTTGTAATACTCTAAATCACCTTAATACATGTTTCTCCCCTAGTAAAACATTTATTCATTCCTAACATTTCCTAGTTCACCAAAACTCATTTAAGCACTCAAAACTTCTTATACATTACCCAAATTTTGCCATGGGTTCTCCTAACACATTGTCATACCAAAACACATCGTTTTTCACCATTAAACACTTAAGAACACCTAAATCCATCAAGAACCTTCTCACACACAAAACTTCACCAAATTTACACTACATCACAATATAGTGCATAATTAAATTGCTTGGCACTTAGGCCCTTAAATAACATGGCTCTTAGGCCCTTAAATAACATGGCTCTTAGGCCCTTAAATTGCATAAACCATAAACACTGAATTTCCACATGTATATATTGCCTTTGACCTGCAAATACACCCAACAATACATATGCCCTTAATAAACTCCTTGAGAGCATTTCTCTAGGTCATTCACCATTGGCTCCTTATATATTTTATTAAGCAAATCAAGCTCATTTTTCCTAAGGCATTTAAACCACATTGAGATAGTTTATTTACCTCTTTTCTTCAAGATTTTTACTTGAACACTCTTGTTCTTCCTTGTTTAGAAATCGGCAAGAGGACTTGGTTACTTGTCAATGTTCTAATCAATACACAAGTAAAACCAATGAGCATTAAAGCTTCATGCTTAAACTCATTTACAAACCCTAGGTTATATATATTGTCTTTGCACATTAGGATAGTTGTTTTACCTTGGAAACAAAAGAGAGCTTGAATAAGCATCAAGAGAGGACTCCTCCTTGTCCTTTGAAGATTGAAATGGAGCTATGAAAGAACAAGAGAAGACACCATCAAAGGTGATTCTCGATTACACACAAAACAAGAGGAAATGTTGTTTTTCTTTGGTTTTCCTTACCTGAGACAAAGGAGAATGACAAGGCATGAAAATATAAGCTCAAGCTCCTTCAATGGTGAATCTCCATGGCACCAAAATGGAGTTCTTGAAGATTTGAAAATAGAAGTGTAGAGCTTGGTCTAATTAAGACAAATATGGTCTTAGAATTTGATTTGGAGCATGGAGTTGGATTTGGCAAGGAAATGAAGATGGAGAAGAGAGGTTACTATAGCTCATCGTTTTTGAAGAAGAGAGGAGAGGATGAAGAAGGCTATGGTGGTGAGTGAAGGAAATAAGAGAATGAGGTGAGAGAGTACTCTTGTTTAGATATTTATGTAATAAAGTAGAATAGTAACTTGGTTTATCATTACTTATTTACTTGTTTGCTAACAAGGTGGTGATTCACCTTATAAAAACCGGCCCCCATCATCTACTTAGGGGTAGTTTGGTCTTTGTTGACCAATTAACTTACTTATATTGACTTATGTCATAAACTAGCATATTTTGCTTACTATTCACAAAACAAGGCACATATTTGTGAAATTTTTGATTTCCCATTGATTTAAACTTCCTAATGTGATACCAAGTAGTACACATGTTAATTAAAGAGTAATGATGGACATTTCGCCATTCAAAACTCATTTACAAGACAATTTTTCAAAAATGTGCTTTAAGACTCCTTAAAGCACATTTTGTGTTTTAACTTGTTTTCAAGCTTGGTTTTCTTTGGTAATTGATTTAATATGTTCATTAACATATTTATAAGGTATAGGTATGACCTTTAGGTCTTATACAAATTTATCCCAAGCTTAGAGCACATTTTTGCTCTTATTGACTTTAAGGTATTTTTCTTGTGTTTTGTTTGGTTTAACTGTCTACCAAAGTTTCCTAAGGACTTAATTAGCCTTATTAAATCATAATTGAATGTTATAAAGTCTTGGTAGGCTCTTTGGGTCCCAACCAAGTTCACTCCAAGCTTAGAGCATGTTTTTGCTCAAACTGTGTCTTAGTGCTTTATTGTGTTTTACCATGGTTTAAATTGTTCACTGATGTTTCTAAGGCACTTTTTAGCCTTTATATACCATAGTTTAATATTTAAACAACATATCAAGGTTTGGGGTATTTCAATCTACCCCCCTTAAAAGAACTTCGTCCTCGAAGTTTACACTTCCACACATCTTTTGGATTAGAACGCAGGAATCACTTGGAAATAAACTTCCATAACCAAACATACTTTACATCACAACCTCGGACTTAACGGTCCGGGTACATATACACATCCATACACAACATAACATACTCACATGATAACCTCGGACTCAATGGTCCGGGTATCTTAACAACATTTGCACATACATACAACCCTTAGACTCTGGGTCTGGGTACCATAACAAAATTTAGACCCATAGGTCTTGATAACATAACAGCCTTTAGACACATAGGTCTATGTAACACAACAACATTTAGACTCATAGGTCTTGATAACATACACTTTTGGAAATCAAGGTCAAAATAACATTTATTACACATACCACACAACATGTCATAGCATGTATAACAATCAAAAATATCTTTGATATACACTGTGATTCCGCAGAACCCGGTCGCGATGGACACCTTCTAGTCCCCGTTCCTTTGGGAGATCAAAACATTCACTTAATTTTTAACATATGTACTTCCCATGTCACCGGTCCGAAGACAAAGGCTCATACATCCTCAGCTCGTGAGCAAGTACTACAAAATATTCTTTACTAGGTTAAGTATAAGAGAATCCTTTATTCAAAATATTAATCGATTGTTTTGGAAAAACCAATTGAAATCCTTTTGAAAACACATACAACTCCAAGTCCAACTTATGCTCTTTGCTTCTTTTCTTAGCGTGGTTTTTGACCACTTAAGGGGAGCTTCAAGAATCATCCAACCCTGATGTGATCATCATCAGTGTCGAACTATCCTTCCACCCCTTTTGTGTTCGGCTTCCCTTGATCGCATGCAAATCAAGTTCCACTTCCCACTTCATTTTCAAGCATCAAGTAATACACCCATTTCCAATTTTCTATCTTTTTAATCATTCTAATCATGATCATAACATCTCCAAGGGATAGAACTTCGTCTATCAGTTATTTCCATTCACTTTAATGCTGTTACCTAGGGAATCTTATTCTCACTAGGTTCTATGTCGGTTTCATACCCTTTCATGAATCACTATATAGTATATATACACATATATTTTATCAAAATACAACACACAGTTTCACAATTAGTGTCATATGAACATATAATGTCGGGGTTTTAGTTCCCGGGAGTTTCTCTACTCCCCACACTTGTACTATCACACACAACTGTTAACAAATAGACACACTTATCACAATGGTATTCGCAACTTCTGTGCGCAATTACCATAATTAAACCATGAATGAATGTGTATGTTTACGTAACACACACACCAATCATCAAAACAATTATTTTGTGCTATGCACAATATAGGTCACATACACTACGTACACTTGTACGGTAATACACACTAAGTGGTTTTGCGCTCTACCCCCCTTAAAAGGGATTACGCCCACGTAATCAATCACTGAACATTGGCTTAAAATGTTCTGCCGTCGTGAAGTGTTTCAACTTCCACGCGGTCTGTTATACAATGTGTTCTGATTTGAGGATCTTAACCATTTTGGCGGTTTAGTCCCTAAACCAAGAATTCTCATTGGAGTTTGCTTTAACTCTTAACTGGTTTCGGTTCTGGCCTGTGAGGCTTCTAGGCATTAATAACTAGCCATTCACTCATATTCGCTATCCACGTTGTACACTTGAATCACTGGTCACTGGTTCACTAGTGTCTTCTGCGCAACTCTGACAACTGTAGGGCGTAGCTTGCCCCATTCATTATTCTTACTGTATTGTACATCTCCAATTATCACCTTTATCTTGGTAATAACGGTTTCTCAACCGATGTGTGGTATCTCTGACCGTGCGCGAATTCGGTGAGTTATAAACTTTCTATCCACTTCCATAATAATTTACTACTGTGTATACTGTTATGTGTTTCACAATGATTGACTTGCTTCCTTCCGACTTACTGTCGGTTGAGATTGAGCTGCTACCCAATGTGTAGCACTCTCTTGGTTATTTCCAGCATTTGGGGTATATTCCATACCGATATTTGGCAGTTAGGGCTACTGTAGTCACTTACTGTTAATCATGCCTCCACATTTGGTTTTGTACATGTATTCTTTCATTGGTGCGGCCTTGCATCTCCTATGCATCGGCCATTATAGCGTTATAAGTCTCTTTCTACTTCCACCAGCATTAACATTTCCCAAGTCCTAGCTATCGCACTCGATCATTACTGCGCAAATGCAATACCAAAACACTCAGTCGTACAGAGTGCAGAGGCGTAAACTCTTGACAGTAAATCTCTTATGCGATTCGCAATGGAATTCACACTGTGTTTCACTGAGATTCTTATCTCGTCATACTGGCTACTGGCTTATTGCCCAATCTGCTTATCATCACTTACCTTGCATCTCCACTGAGTTTAACTCATAACTGGTCTTATCTGCCACATTATTATTCAACAATACTTATACAACGGTCGCTTGCTGCGCACCGTGCTCTTACTCATTACATAACACTAACTTACATGGTATTTACTGTCACATTAACTTCGACACATATACTTACATTATCCGCATTATGGTCCGTCATTCATTTGGATGACTACCGAATGCTCCTTGAGCGTTGCTTATTCGAGTTACAAGCCGGCGTTATTCAGCTCGGTGCTTCACTTATACTCACATGCTTCTAAACTATCTGTTCTTTCGCAATGATAACATGGTCAATCTTTAACATGTTTCTTGAACTTAGTTCACATAACTACCGCTCCAGTGGTTTCACAGTATCGAGAGGTATCCCCACTCTTACTGTAGTGGTTCGTTCTCCACTCTATTCACTTATACCACATAAACTTCTGCAATCAATCTAATTTACATAACACATTTTATTTGGCTTATAAGCCTTACTGCCTCGAGCTTGCTCATTATAGGCTACTCATACACATTTACTTCTCTGTACAACATTACATGGTTTGGATGTCATATTGGGCTCCATGACAAGGTCGTTCCATCATGTTTCCTTTCATGGGATGCCCCTTAGGATTGTCAGTCCGTCTCCTGACAACTTATGTCTAAACTGGGTGTTAGTTTCAACCCTTGTGTTTCTGTCATGTTGTTTTGTTCAACAATTGTTGATGCGAACACCCTTCAAGGATTGCTCCTGGGTGTTACTAAGTTATGCCTTTACATCTGGTTCACACTTATTGGTATATTCAGTTAGCCACGCCGTTTGCGTTCTTAACTGGCTTATTATCCTCTTCTGTGAAGATCAACATTTCCTGGTAGTGTAGGTACTCATTCTGGGAGTTTCGTCCCGTTCATTGCACACTAATGTGTCCACATTAGGCATCTGCCTTGCCATGCACAGGCTGGGTCTCCGTTCCAGCTATCATGTTTATCCCTGAGGATCCTTAAGACATGTACGATGTCTTTACATTACAGTTAGTGCACTTCGCACCTCCTGACTCTTAAACATCTCCTTGAAAGGAATTTACTAATTCCTTTAGTCTCGTTGACTTGACTAGGTTCCTTTACTTCAACCATTCATGGTAATCCTTAGCTCTTGCTTGACTTATACTGCTGACCGTAGTACGGAGTCGACTACTTCCCGTGTTTCGGACTCTACTCGTATACATATGTGGGGTACCAAACTGATACATTACTACTTACCCAACTAACCCATAAACAGGCCTGTCAGGCCCACAAGCTCCTATCGGAGTGCGGTCGTCCCACATTACAGTTGGTACACTCGTAGTGTTCGTCACACGCCTAGGTGAAGTATTCTGTTGTCAACTCCCTTATATTGTCCCGTGACAATATGCATTCCGTGCTTCCAGAACTTAATCGAGGAAAAGTTTATCCGCTGTTGTATTACCATGAACTCAATCCATTCCCTCGGGTTGTTACCCTTAGGCTTACCGGTTTCCTTTCCGGTTATTCAAAAGTAAACTGGGTATAACTTACCTACCGTGTGGCATTGAGGCCGGTATAGGTCCTCTGGTTTGGTTTTTAAAAGAAGGTAGAAAATGAGTATGGGTTTGAAAGAAAATTTGGTTTTGAAAAGAAAAGAGTTTGAATGAATCTGGGTTTGAAAGAAAAATTCTCGTGGTTCACAACGTCTTCTTGCCTTAACCAAATCTAGCTTCTTGCTGACTGGTGTACTTCCAATTACAAGGGTTAGGCTGTTAAGCCCTTCCACAGTTATAATGATCACACTTAACTTTGTGGTACTTTACCAAGTACTTTGTAGTTGTTAAAACTTCCCCGAACAACCCTGTTATAGCAGCACTTGCCATGGCAAGTGCGCCATGCTAACTGGCTATCGGTTCAACACATACCGTTGTGGTATTGTTTTTACCCGCACTGTCATCAGTGGCCTTATTGGCCCTCACTTGATATTACATTCTTGACAATTAACCCTCTGGGCAACTTCTCACTGTATTCACATGATAATCATTAACTAGGGCGTTTCCCATTCTGGAGACCCCTTTTCTTAGTATTGTTTCCTCTTCGTAGCCCGTTCCACGCATTTGTCGTGGTCACTCAGACTTGTCTCTTGTTTGGGCACTACGTTGTAGTTCCTTTGTCGGTTGGTATACCGTTGGTGACATTATTTAACATTTGTGGTCCCGTAGACACTCGTCTCGGTTCCATTACTTCACTTCTTGCCTGTTGCACGGTTGGTGCGTTGCAAGCTGGTTGTTCTCGACTGCTCGGCAAGTCGACCCAGGTTGCCGGAAATTCTATTCTTCTATACACAAGATTCTTCATTCTTCACTATTAAATGCGGTTAACACTGTTCAGATGGAAACTGTCTCCGGGATTCCCAGTTTTTGGGATCTACCGTATGACAGGTTCTCCGTACCTTTAGAGGTATTTAATAACAGCCAGATCGGGTATCCCGAGTATGAGAGGACTTCCATCACTCCGGCGTTGTTTCCAAGTTATAAAACAGGGATGTGGAGGGTGGGATGGATATTGTAGGTTTCCAGTACACACTGGTATTCCTAACTAGCGTATCTCTCACGCTATCACTCAACCCTTAACCCCAAGTTTTAAACTCCTAACTCGGTACTTCTAAGCTCGGTAATTCAGTCATTAGAGCGATACTTCGCTCTGATACCACTTTTTGTAACACCTCATCCACAACAACACAATTATCAACAAACTGCAACGGAAAATATACTTCACCACATTACTTAACTCGTTGGTGTTACACGCCATTAACCACCCACGTGGCTAACAAGGCTATTACATATACATTGTATCGGTCTGATGGACTAGATTCCCGAGCGACTACACATTACTGTCCTTTTTCCATTAGCAACAACAACAACAACATACACCTTTCAACTGTACCGAGAATTTACAAACTAATGCCGATAACAATTTCGGTCTTACTACACCTACTGTACATATATAACTTAAATGATTACCCATGTACAACGACTACCCCGTCCTACTCTCGAACGGCTTCCAGCTCTTGTACTTAAAATTGGAAAGAAGAAAAGGGTGGCCCCCAAGGGCTAACACCTTTGCTGGTATGGTAAAGATCCCGCAGCCCGCATGCTACCAGGGCCACGCATAACTAATTGTCGTCTTAGCATGCGGTTGATTATATTTGAATCATGCATGTAAACTATAAACACACAACACATAACGTTCCGCCACAATGGGCTCAACAAACAGATAACACATCCTTACTTGATAAGTCACTCATGGTGTTCATTACCCCTAGAGTGTTTCTCCTCTAATGGAGCTACTTCCTTAATAGACGACACACTCACCCATTAATCGGGTTATCCTTAAACGCCTCTTATCACAAACTGGGATTCATATCCATGATCCACATACTCCACATTTTACAACATATAACATACACTACATAACAACACTTTTCACGTTTCAACGTGCACATAACAACATCGCAATGGGAATTGCTGTACAACAACATCACATAACATAACGGGAACGATTCTCTTAGGAACCGACCCAAACATAGTTAATTCACTGGTGAGCCTAGAGAATGATGTCACCCTCATGATAAACTCGTTATACAACACTCATTACCGTCCTAATAGTCGGACGAGTAACTTAAGTTAAGATGGTTCGGATATGGTGACCCGAACACACCACATAAACACATGTTCCCCCTAAACCGATCATAAGTCAGAATAGCTAAGCTTTGGAGTAAGCTAATGGGAGATCGTGACCCGTGAGGGAAACAACCATAACAGAGAGGAGGGTAAGGCTAAAAAGGATACCCACTCCCAAACAACGCGCGACCGGCCTAACCGGATTCCTCACCCCCGTTAGTACATATTTACTTGTAGATAAATAGTTAGAGCCCCACTATGGAGTCTATCACATCCACACACGCCATACAGTATTACAACTGGGTTAAACATACGAGGGAGGTCCTTACATACACACACAAATATCACACAATTAACACACGCATAGCCGTGGTTAGAACGTCCCATGGTTCGGGTCGTTTAATCCGAATACCGAACTCTCATGTGATCCTAGACTCAGTTAGCTAAGGTTTAACACTTTCGAGGTTAAATGGTTTTGAACACGCCACATAAATGAATTACTATAAACTCATTACATGTTTTATCTTACAACGTGGCAAACATACAGAAAATCACATTGGCATACAAGCCGGTGTAATCCGGTAGGACACAGGTTGCAAGAAAACCATACCTTGGTCCTTGTTGCGTACGAGTCCCGCCAAACGTAGCTCCTAGACATGATTGACAATGTCGGTTAATTACTTATTAAGTTCCGGTTTACTAAAAACTTTACACGATTGAATGACACGTTTTCTTTTGTTTAAACTCACACTTGGTTGTCATCATTATACCCACTAGGGTTTACTACTTAAAACACACTTTGTTTTTTTTACATGTTTTGGGTCGTCCGACCCACCGTCCGACCCACAACTGGGTCGGCCCGTTCCAGAAACTTTTCCCGTCTTTCAAATCCTCCCTCCTCCAACCCAAGTCCTCTGGGTCGGACCATTCCAGAAACATCAACGGGTGAATTAACAGAGGCCGTCCGACCCACCCTGGGTCGGACCACTGGGACGGACAACACCAGGACTTGTCCAAAACTTGTCAAACTTCTTCCCAACTTTTCCTCAAGCCTCCTAATGTGTTCTAACATCATTTGACACATTTAACCCTTCATATACATCCATAAAACTCATTTTATAACTCCTTAAACACTTACTCTTTTCTTACCAAATTCCTAACACTTATAATGTTTTCTCCTTAGTTTCTCCAAGTGGTGTTTCATACCTATGATAACCAATATGCCAAGAATGTTTCCTCACCATCATAACATCATCTCCCAACATCCTTTCTTACTAACTAAATCTCCTTTTCCACATCTTACCTAAACATCATTTATTCCTTGTACATCAACATTACCTAAACCTTAAACAAACTTCTCCAAGACTTTAATACATCCTCAAAAATACTCATTGAATTCCTAGAACTTCCAAGATAATACTAAATCCTTAAATACTCTAAACTCTAAATCACCTTAATACATGTTTTTTCTCCCTAGTAAAACATTTATTCATTCCTAACATTTCCTAGTTCCCCAAAACTCATTTAAGCACTTAAAACTTCTTATACATTACCAAATTTTGCCATGGGTTCTCCTAACACATTGTCATACCAAAACACTTGTTTTTCACCATTAAACACTTAAGAACACCTAAATCCATCAAGAACCTTCTCACACACAAAACCTCACCAAATTTACACTACATCACAATATAGTGCATAATTAAATTGCTTGGCACTTAGGCCCTAAATAACATGGCTCTTAGGCCCTTAAATAACATGGCTCTTAGGCCCTTAAATTGCATAAACCATAAACACTAAATTTCCACATGTATATATTGCCTTTGACCTACAAATACACCCAACAATACATATGCCCTTAATAAACTCCTTGAGAGCCTTTCTCTAGGTCATTCACCATTGGCTCCTTATGTATTTTATTAAGCAAATCAAGCTCATTTTTCCTAAGGCATTTAAACCACATTGAGATAGTTTATTTACCTCTTTTCTTCAAGATTTTTACTTGAACACTCTTGTTCTTCCTTGTTTGGAAATCGGCAAGAGGACTTGGTTACTTGTCAATGTTCTAATCAATACACAAGTAAAACCAATGAGCATTCAAGCTTCATGCTTAAACTCATTTACAAACACTAGGTTATATATATTGTCTTTGCACATTAGAATAGTTGTTTTACCTTGGAAACAAAAGAGAGCTTGAATAAGCATCAAGAGAGGACTCCTCCTTGTCCTTTGAAGATTGAAATAGAGCTATGAAAGAACAAGAGAAGACACCCATCAAAGGTGATTCTCGGTTACACATAAAAATAAGAGGAAATGTTGTTTTTCTTTGGATTTCCTTACCTTGAGACAAAGGAGAATGACAAGGCATGAAATATAAGCTCAAGCTCCTTCAATGGTGAATCTCCATGGCACCGAAATGGAGTTCTTGAATATTTGAAAAGATAGAAGTGTAGAGCTTGGTCTAACTAAGACAAATATGGTCTTAGAATTTGATTTGGAGCATGGAGTTGGATTTGGCATAGAAATGAAGATGGAGAAGAGAGGTTACTATAGCTCATCGTTTTTGAAGAAGAGAGGAGAGGATGAAGAAGGCTACGGTGGTGAGTGAAGGAAATAGGAGAATGAGGTGAGAGAGTACTCTTGTTTAGATATTTATGTAATAAAGTAGAATAGTAACTTGGTTTATCATTACTTATTTACTACTGTTTGCTAACAAGGTGGTGAGTCACCTTATAAAACCGGCCCCCATCATCTACTTAGGGGTAGTTTGGTCTTTGTTGACCCATTAACTTACTTATATTGACTTATGTCATAAACTAGCATAGTTTGGTTACTATTCACAAAACAAGGCACATATTTGTGAAATTTTTTGATTTCCCATTGATTTAAACTTCCTAATGTGATACCAAGTAGTACACATGTTAATTAAAGAGTAATGATGGACATTTAGCCATTCAAAACTCATTTACAAGACAATTTTCAAAAATGTGCTTTAAGACTCCTTAAAGCACATTTTGTGTTTTAACTTGTTTTCAAGCTTGGTTTTCTTTGGTAATTGGTTTAATATGTTCATTAACAAATTTATAAGGTATAGATATGACCTTTAGGTCTTATACAAATTTATCCCAAGCTTAGAGCACATTTTTGCTCTTATTGACTTTAAGGTATTTTTCTTGTGTTTTGTTTGGTTTAACTGTCTACCAAAGTTTCCTAAGGACTTAATTAGCCTTATTAAATCATAATTGAATGTTATAAAGTCTTGGTAGGCTCTTTGGGTCCCAACCAAGTTCACTCCAAGCTTAGAGCATGTTTTTGCTCAAACTGTGTCTTAGTGCTTATTGTGCTTTATGTGTTTACACTGTTTTAAATTGTTCACCGATGTTTCTAAGGCACTTTTTAGCCTTTATATACCATAGTTTAACATTTAAAACAATATCAAGGTTTGGGGTATTTCAGTTTCGGTTATTTAAAGAATTTAATATTAAAACTATATTTTATAAGTTAAATTGTAACTTATATAAAGTTTGGGGTTAAAAATGTAAATATAGAGAATATATTTACAAAACCGAAGTGGTTAAAGTGCTAGTTAATAGTTAATAAAATAATAAAGGGCTTTTTGGTGATTTAAGATAATTAGGAATTAAAACTATAGTTTATAAGTTAATATGTAACTTATATAAAGTTTTGGGATTAAATTGTAAATAAAGGAAAGGTATATGTCAAGACCAAAAATAATTGTGGTCATTTGGTAGTTTATAAAGATTAATACAATTGTTTTGCAATTTCCGAAAGTTAATATGGGAAATTAGTAAATTATAAAAGTTATATGGTTATTTATTAATTTATAAAAGTTGGAGTATTTGAATTGTAATTACCGAAAAGATATATGTGGGTATTTGGTAAATTACAAAGGTTAGTGTGTCCAAAATATAAATACCGAATTTATAAGGTTATTTGGTAACTTATAAAAGTTATTGTGTCCAACTTATAATTACAGAAATTAATAAGGTTGGTTTTACAATTTAATAAAGAAAGGAATTAAACTGAGTAATATAAGGTATTATGGTATATTATGGAGTATAATATAAAGTTTATAAAATAATTGTGGTTATGATAAAAATAACCAAAAGAATATAATATAGAGTTTATGAAATAATTGTGGATATAATAAAGATAACCAAATTATATTGGTATAGGGAATAAGAGGAAATAATTATGGGTATATAATTAAAGAGATGAAGAAATATCATAATAAGGGAATTCATTATCACATGTGGATACTACATAAAATAATGAACTAATGAACTATCTAGAACCACTGTTAAATAACAGGGGGAAATAAAGAACATACAAGTTACTGTACAACGAGTATAAACGTTACAGTAACAGTACTGTAATATTTAGTGAATAGTAATATTAATATTACCTGGTATTGCATGTTTATATAACAGCGTACGGGAAGGAACTATTGAACAGGAATTTGTCAAGCTAGCAGTTACTTGGTGAACGGTATGTTAATTGTGTGGTCTGGATATCCTAAGGATTATCCTAAGGTCCAGACATTTTGTGTTAATTGTTTAAGAGCGATATCTGTGATTTATTGTATATGATATTGAATACTGTAATGCTCAACATTGTTGCGTTGTATTTTTACGCGAACGTCTTATGACTGGAAGTTTATACATCTAAACTGGAACAAGACTAACTGACCATTAGGTATTATTAAACCTAACTGATGGTCAACTATTATAGTCTTAACTCAAGGATTGGTTATTATGTCACTGACAAAAAGGGGTAACTTATAAAGAGAGGAATCCAGACTGTTTCGACTTTCTGGTTGCGCATCGTGATCACTACGAGAGACTTCAATGGGGAGTCACTCAAGGGAATCGGGCACTGCCGTTGGTGCACAGGTTCGACTGGATCGGTCAAAATATTTATCCAGGGCCATAAGGTCAGCTTGTAACGGTTCCATTGGAACCCAGGGGACTATCATCCATTAATAAGTTATTAAGGGTTGTCTTATCATGACGCCTGAGGTGGAATTTAATTGGAAAAGGTTAAGTGATTGGTTTAAAGGATAAGAGCCAGGTGGTCAACTAACAAGTACAGTTTAATACGCGTATCTTGTTTGAATTACTGATGTGTGATTATTGGTTATTGTAATTGATGTGAGATTATTGGTTATTGCTATGGATTATTGATGTGTGGTTATTGGTGTTGTGTACTATTGTACATTAATGTGTACAAGTGAGTTGTTATGTGATTGTTTAATGTTTACAGCTATTACTGTTGTTATTGTAAACCGGTATTACATGTAAAGAATCTAATATCAAGATGGCTAAAACGACTTAAGGAATCTAGATGATTTAAGACTACATTTAGCATACCAGCATTTCGATTGCCGAGCCCTTCAATGGGCCAAACATTCCAGGTAATTGAAGAAGACTCAAGCCGGAGTGCGGGACACGGGGGGTAGCTGATGTGTTTTTCAACAAACACCTTTGGTTGTATTTTGTGTTGTATTAGAAGGTTTTGTGTATTCAGTTAGTTGCTCACTTAGTTGGACTTGGTTTGTAATAATTAGAGTGCTCAGTATCTGTTCATCACAGCGTGAGGAGTTGTATTGTTGGAAAGAGTAAGGATGCCTTGTTACCCACAAGGGTGAGTAACGGCGTGTAACACCAAGGTAGATAGTTTCATTTTCCGCTGCGAATTGTTATTTATTATGCTACGACATGCGATGTTATTACAGGTTTAGGATTAGGGGTGTTACAAAAAGTGGTATCAGAGCGGTCTCCGCTCTGATGAAAAGATATTGAGTCAAGAACATGAGCATAGGAATATTGGGATACGGGAAACGTCTGTGAGGGTTCATGATCTAGAAAATTCTAGGAATATTTTTACTAGTAGTTAGCTTTCTTACATGTTTGTGATTGTGTTTGCAAAACGGTGTAGCAACCGAGTAGAAATAATATACTATATTATAGATGTCGACAAGAGAAAGATCACGTGGAGACAGCAGTGGACGCGGTGGCGAGACACCGGCGGGCGTTCCAGCAATGCCAGGCTTAGCAGCGGCCATGGCAGTCTTCGCACAACAACTAGGAGCTTAACTTATGGGAGCCATACCCCACCCACCGCAACCCAGGGAAACCAACTGGTTAAAGAGCGTTACAGACGCGAGATTACCGACATATTCAGGGGAACCGGACCCCGCCGCATTGGAGAAATTCATAGTGGAGCACCAGAAGGCGTTCAAAGCTGTTGGAGTTCCAGAAGACCAGAAGGTCGATATTGCCGCATACAACCTGAAGAACGCAACAAACATTTGGTGGCGGTCTGTGGAGGGCAACCGTAGAGCTACACCGGACTTTGGATGGATAGCGTTTGTAGAAGTGTTACGGGAGAAGTTCTACCCCGAACACCTAAAGCAGAGAAAAAGGCAGGAGATCGAGACCTTAATCCAAGGGAGTCAAATAGTTGACCAGTACTACGCACGGTTCACCAGTTTGTTGGACTGCATACCAGGAGTCGACTACTCCGACACTGTGAAGACTCAAAAGTTTAGCGGAAGAGGTGTAGGAAGAAATAAGAAAAAGAGTACTGAAGGAGATGATGGTGGAGCAACCTCTGGCGGTTACTACAAGAAGGGGAAGAGATTCTTTGAAAAGAAGAAGGGGCGGAAGGATTTCCATGGTCAGAAGACGAAGGAGCAGGTCCCTCGTCTGACCGGCCCAGCTATTGATGCTCAGCCACTAAGATCAGCACCACCTAGAGGCAATAAGCCAACCCAATGTCACTATTACTGTAAACGCTGTGGAAAGGATCACCCAGGCGTAGATTGCTCAGGAAGGTAGAGTGCCGTTATTGCAGAAAGGAAGGTCACAGGGAGTATGAATGCTTTTCCAATCCAGGGAGCCGAGTATACAAGGTAGCTAGAGGTTCACAGAGAACACCAGCTATTGTGGCGGGAGGACCAAGAGGAGGCCAGACGCTGCAGAACAACACCTATACTAGAGGACCGGCAGGACAACCATCCTCATCCGGGAGTCGGAAGGGAAAGGAGATAGTTCCATGAAGAAATACCCCGTACTCAGTGGGAACTTCAGGCGCTGAGGCTAGCACTCAGCGCGAAACCGGTAAGCCTAGAACTTAAACCAAATGCATAATGCTTGAATGTGTGTTTATAATTATCAGTCGATGAGACTTGTATGTGATTAGTAAGTGTCAAAATTTAGAGAGACCTAACTTAGGTAGCCTCTCACCTAATAGGATACTTCGACATTGTTTTCCTTATCTATGAGACCGAGGTCACCTGAGCCTATGAGCGAAGGTCGGAAATATCCAGAGGCAGAATGCCAAGTACTTTGACCCGGCATGATCCTACTCAAGAAATACATAACTATAAATGAACAAATAGCTATTAGAAATGAATGTAGAACTTTGGGGATAGGCCTTGGAGGATTTTATATTCCAGGATATGGAAGTGGATCAAAACTTAAATTATATATGATGGGTATGAGTAAGGATTGGGATCCACAGGCTAGGTTATATAGTGAAGTAAGAAAAGTAGATGGAGCACGAATTCCTAGGGTACCAGTTGTATCATCCTCCATAGGAGATGATGTTGAGTTTTTATACGGTGATAAGAAAAGCATGGATAAGGCGAACAAGATTATTTTGAAGACAGGAGACGTGTTGATATATAGTGGAGAATCCAGATTAATATACCATAGAATTAAGACTATTAAACCGAATACAAACCGGGATTAACCTTGGGATAAAGGGTGTGATGTAGTACAGTGAGGAATAACAAGTTAGTTTTGCTTGGTTTGCTGAAGGGCGTTGTCAACTGTCCAAACTTACAGTAACTACAAATTATGACCTGCCTAAATGACGAGCAGATGTCATGAAAAGGAATATATTAATTAATATAAAATACTTAAGATTACATAAAATGTCAAAAGGGTTTGTTGAAGACCTGCACGTAAAGAGCAAACACTGAAATTTTATGGGATACCCAGGCACCGAGCTTACCGCTCAGTACGGGACTAGAAAATTGTATAATCCCTTATTAACTTCGCGAGGAAATAGTGCGAAACCTTGAAATATGACAATAGAGAAACAGAATCTCAAAATAGATAACTAAACATCCATCATGGATAAGCACGAGTTTTTTAAATACCTGAGCAAATACCAAGGGTCTCAGCTAGTATCAATATAGTGACAGTGCTGGACTCCTAATTAATAAAGGGGAGAGAACAAACTTTGAATCTATATTTTCTGAATTCGGGAGAACTACCTAAATAGCAATACCAAATGCTACATATATACATATAATTTGGAGGTTGTAAACCTAAAACTTTGAGGAGTATTGATACATTTCAGGGGGCTAAGCATCATTAAATATACCTACCATATTTTGAGGCTCGCATCCTACACTATCCTTATGGTTCTATACGAGCATATGTCTCCTATGACAGCTCAATTTATGAATGCGAATAAAGAGCGCAAGAAATCAAATAAGGTTAACCCCCTATGTAATATAAATTTTAATATAAACATGGTAACGAATAACTCTCCTTGACACTTGCAATGAAGGTAGTGTAAGTTATATTAAGAGTTTGAATTAATATATACACTAAAAGTGAGAGGAAGTTAAATTTAAAAGTAGGGAAACATACCCCTTGACTTGAAATTATTGTTTTACATGTAAACCTTCCCGACGTTATATATTAATCCCTGTAATTCTAAGTCCTCTATTTGATACACCTAATTGACCTATTTTTGGAAGCCATTGAGCTTGTGGATTCACCACGTTTCTAAGAGAGAGAAACAAACAATAAGCTTTAATTACCCTGTTACCAAACCGTAGGATTCAAACTGGAAACCCATAGTTTGAGATGGTACTAATATTAAGAGATGCTTAACCTAGGCTGAACATATGGTTCACCTGAATTTTGAGTTTAGATGAAATAAGAAAAGCCAAGCTTTAAAGACGGAGGAAAGAATACTTTATGGAACTGTAATTGTTGATCGAGTTATGAAACTTGTCCTTGGAGTCCAACTGAGACTGTCTTTGTTCTATGAAATGATAACTAAAGCGTGTAGACACCAAAAATTCTCACCCCATAAAACAAGTTCTGAAATAATGAATAAAATAAAGGGGTCGTCGTCTTTCTTTTTCAAAACGTATTAACATGCATGTCAAAGTAAAACCATCATTTTTTGACAAAATTCTTAAATAAATTTTCAAAGCATTTCAAAAAACACAACTTCTCGAAAATGAACTTCCAACAACAGTATGTTCTTCGCACACAACGAATTATGTCTTAGTCTGACTGGGTAGCGCATGAGTGAGGTGGACAAATGCTCAGGGTTCAAACTCGGGATGAGAAAGGAGTTTTTTTTTGAATTTTGCATTTCCGGCCAAGTTGACCCGGCCCAGAAACTGAAAGAGTCGGCCCATTCTTTTTTCCTGATTGTTTTGTTTTGTCCAAAAGAAACCCTACGGCGTCATTATAAAAGACAAACCATAAACCCCACTGTAGGGAGACTCGATCTTTTATTCCCGGCTGCATCACAGATCCCAACCAAAAAATATCTTCACTCGAAAACCACATTCAAAAAAAAAAGAACGACGAAGCAGACTCCACTCCGATTCTTTTCTTCACGGTAATCCAAAACCCAGACATCGATCTTCATTCTCTTCCCCGCGCGTTCATTTTGGTTCCAAACCGGCGATCAGGGAAAAACTCTGCACCTTTTAATTCTCCACTCCCTTCACATCGCAGCGAGTAAGAACGAGGCTCTGAGCCATCTTCGTCTCTTTACCCGGCGAACGAGGAACACATGTGCTTTGCACCATCTTCATTCCCTTCGTTTACATGGGAGCAGCGTACGAGCACCGGCCGTCTCTTCTTCAATCTCTTCATCGGTGTATGAGCAGCGTATGAGCACCTTCCCTTCTTCGTCCTCTTCATCGGCAAACAAACGACACATGCTCTGTATCTTTTCAACCCCTTTACTCACGGTTATGGCAACCCAACTCTCGAAGAACATATAAGCTCTACGACTCCGTCATTTATCTGCACCGACATCTCACTAGCGAACGAGGAACATTTAAGTTCTGCGCGTCCTTTGTCGCTCGTCTTCATTCACGACGTTTTTGAAACCCGACACGAGAAGAGCATATAAGCTCTACTCCTTCATCTTTCTCGTTAACCGGCGACAAGGAACATACCAGTGCTGCCCATCTCCATTTCTCCTCACTGGCTGTAACTTTGCACCCATCTTACGATCAAGGCACCTGCAACTCTGTCTTCTTTTCATTTATCTTTTTCTTGTTAATTTTGCACACAAGACTAGCAAGCAGGGGAGAAACAGCTCTACTGCCGGTAATGTTGCAATACCACTAGCGAATAAAGGATGTTGTTACGAACCCCCTCATTCTCTTCACGACCGGAACATATATACTCTACCTTCATTCACACTCTTCATCCCCTTTAAATCTTCAAAACCCAGCAGCCAACAGGGAGCATACAGCTCCCATTTCCTCCCATCTCTTCACGAACGGTAATTTTGCAACCAAACCGGTGAACCAGGAACGTATTTGCTCCGCGCCTTCTTTCCTCTCTTCACTCGTGGTTTCTTTACAACCCAAATTGGTGAAAAGGAATATACAAACTCTGCTGGTTCCTTCTTCTTCAACCGACGAACAAAGAGAGTATGCAGGCTCTGCTCCTTCCTCCCTTCATCTTCTTCAACTGGCGAACTAGGAGCGTACCTCCTCCAATTTTCCTCTTCACTGTCGCTGGTGAACAAGGAAACCCACGGTTATTTTGCACTCCAACCAGTGAACAAGGAAACTGACGGTAATTTCGCATCCGACCTGGAGAACAAGGAACAACAAGCTCCAGCCTCGTCTTCTTCACACAACGGTAATTTACTAATTTTGCAATCTGCCTGGCGAACAAGGAACTAGCTGCGCCCACTCATTCATCCTCATCACGTTGAGGATTTTGAAACCCAACTGACGAACAAGGTGCCCTCCTCATTCTCTTCACGTCACTTGCGAACACTGAACACCTCTGCATCGACAGATCACCGGAACTGCTGCACCGATTCGGTCGTCTTCACTCTCTTCATCCGCCAGACTAGTGCTGCGGTCCGTGTGTATGTCATCTGGTTTTACTTCTTCTTTGAGCAGCAAGACCCATGCGGGTATGTAGTTCCCTGGAAACCTTCGTGAACTCATCTTCTGGTATTCATTCCTAACCTACAAATTCTTATGCTTATCATTCAGATGTAAACACATGACCGTGTATAATTGTGTTGTTGGTTGTGATTTACTTTTTGGCTGTTATTCTTGTGTCACAGATACCTTTGCATTCATGGAGCTCATGCGATTATATTTTCTTCCCTTTACATTGATTATGCTGAGTGTCAATTTGCTGAGAAATCATTTGAATTTGGTTTATCTGTGTTCATTCATCTGCTATCGTTTTGTATTTGGGTCTTAAAACCAATTCAAAGAAATAATGGAAGTTTGTCAGCTCGTAAAAAAAAATTGATGATGATGGTTATGAATTTCATTTGCTTTAGTGGGGTGGCGAATAATTGTTTTTGTTCGCTGATGCATTCGGAAGAGTATTGAAATATAAAGCTCATAGAATGTGGGGTTTGCCGTGTTGTACTATGGTTACAGGTTAAGATCATCACGTGTAAGCATGTGACTTAAACGGTGGGAGAACATGCTTAATATCTCTAATCACTTGCTTCAGTTAATAAATGTTGTTTCAAAATAGTTATTTGCTCTCGTGTCCAGATATCTCATGTTTGCTAATTTTTAATTGTTTACTTTCACATGTCTTATTTATTGACCGACGATATCTTGTTCATTCTGGCATATGAATTGGGCTCGTATGGGCCTTTGTAAACTTTTGGCCCATATCTAAATTCTTTTCGGGTCCAGCTCATTGCTAGCCAACCCGGGCTAGAACAGGTGGCCATAGAATAGCCTTTAGACTTTCCCCACTTATTTCTGGACACATCAAGTCCAGTTTAGAAAAGCTTCTAGGTTCAGGGATGTTCCTCACTCAAACGGGCCGTAGAGTCTGGTCGGTGGGGAATGCCCTTCCCTTATAAACATTTCCAAACAATCCATAATTGTCAGAATAAAACTCACAACCAATGATTTGTTTCAATCAATAAAAATCCAATTCAAAACCCAAAATCCAATTCCAAATTCAGCCCAAGAATTCAATTTCAAATCAACTTCTAGCATCAAACACATTCTAAAATCAATCTCTTTCACACTCATCAAACACTCTCCAAAACCAATCCTTCTCATGCTCTCTCATCAAACACCCTTCAGATCAATCTCTCTCATCTAACACTCTTCAAAAGAAATCTCTCTCATACACCAACATCGTACACTCTCCAAAACCAATCCTTCTCATGCTCTCTCATCAAACACCCTTCAAATCAATCTCTCTCATCAAACACTCTACAAAATCAATCTCTTTCATACTCACTCATCAAACACTCTTTATACACAATTCAAAGTTTATTCCAATCCAATGTCAATCCCAACTGCAAATCATTCAATTTGAGGCCCAACAATCATTTCAGTTTGAGGCCCAATAATCAAATTCAATCTGACCCACTTCCAAACTTGACCCACATTTCTAGGTCCAAACGAGGCCCGTTTTCCAAGGCCCAACCCGGCCTGCTTTCTAAGGCTCGTCCCGGCCTATGTTTCAAGGTCCAAACCTAGCCCGCTTTCCAAAGCCAATTCCGGCCCACATTTTAAGGCCTACTTCGGTCCAAATTACACGGCCCAAATCCGGCCCATATTTCCAAGGCCCAAATCTGGCCCATATTTCAAGGTCCAAATCCGGCCCATATTTCAAGGCCCAAATCCGGCCCATATATTCAAGGCCCAAATCCGGCCCATATTTCCAAGGCCCAAACCCGGTCCAATTTCTAAGGCCTAAACCCGGCCCTCATTTCAAGACCCAAATCTGGCCCATTACCTCAATTCGATTTTGATTTAGTTTAAAATCCAATACAAATTCAATTTCAACTTGAATTCCAATCCGATTTCAATTCTAATTCAATTTCCCCTACACTCCGAATGTCTCACAGACCCGAGCGTCTCATAGACTTTGTCATTCCAATGATTCGAATGTCTCACAGACCTTAGCATCTCACAGACCCGAGCGTCTCACAGACTCGAGCGTCTCACAGACTTCGACATCTCAAGGTTTCAAATGTCTCACAGACCCTAGCGTCTCACAGACTAGCATCCCAAATCTGAAACTTCTCGAAATTCCGAACCATCCTAAAATATCAAACACCTCGAATATCTTCAAACCCCACAAACATCAAAACTTCCAAAACTCAAAAACCCTGAACTACGTAAGGTCTGATCTCAACAAGGAGTTGAGTACGTAGGCAACCCACACAGGGTGCGACCCCGTTCCAAACAAAAAACCCCTTCCCCTTCTAAGGTGGCTCTTATATCTTTCAAAACGCTCAAACGTTCTTTGGTTCCCACAAACTTCAAACTATCAGACTCTAAGTCTTGTTTATTCACTCAACCTCAGACTTTTCTCAGATCTTCATTCTATACTCATCCGAATTCATCAACCCTTTCATTTGACGCTAGCTTGGCAGAAAAGCTCGCCTCATCCACTCGTTTTTTCCCCTCCTGTCCTAATCCTATCCTTGGCTTTTAAATGAATCTTTCTAAAAAGGTTTTGAAAGAAGGCAATCCCGACAATTGGAGACCGAGGTTTCCTCGGGCACCAATCCGAAGTCGTGGTCATTGCCACTTCTAAGGGGTGTAGCCCAGTACGAACCCACACAGAATCTCTGCAAAATGACCAGATAAGTCCTATCCATTTGCAACAAATTCAGAGTCAACCAAAGGTTCTTAGAACCCTTCTCCTCCCTTCCTAGTTACTTAGGTCAAACTAGGTGGCGACTCTAGTCAATTTCCGCCCTTAGGGCATAAGTCCGCGTGGAGCCCATTGAGAGCGGGTGCAGCGCTCACTAGCATTCCCCATAAGCTTTCTGGGAAAGACGGACAATGTAGTAGGTATTTGAGGGATGCCATAATAACGGGTTTTCACCCTCCACAGAATGGCATTTTCTAGGATCTAGGCTTCTCAGTTAGAACCATATTTAGATAGACTCCCCTCATATCGAAAAATCACCCTCCACAAAGCGTAGGCAATAATCAAACTCTGGTAAGTTAAATACTAGATGAGTCTTTTAAAGCGGAGAGTATTCTAAGGTATCCAAGTCCATAACTGAACTTATTATTTGTATGATGGATTTAACAGTTAAAATGATTGATGAATATAATCATTAGACAATATGAGCCTAGATGCTTTAATAACAATTTATCTTTTATGCCAAGAGGAAAAACTGGCTTCCCCGCTTGATGATTTGATTAAAGGAACTTAGTTCTGGGGATCAAGGAATACACTAGATTCAAGTATAGGTTATAACAGTTATAGGAATAGTTGTATAACAGTCAAGGGAAAAGGTACATGTAGTAATCACCACGTCACAAAGTTCGATAAGATAAAATTTGGAAAATGACAATTATGTGATTGTTTGATATTTGACGTGGGAGGTCGAACTTGATCCTGGTTAGATCAAGGGAAAACCAAACACAAAATGGTGTGGAAGGATAGTTCAACACTGATGTTGACCCCGTTAGGGTTGGATGATTCCTGAGACTCCTTACAAGTGGTCACAAATATTTCTGTAATACGTAAGTATTTATTCTTAATATCAAATATAAAATTTGACTAATAGGTATATGAGATGTAGAATGTGTAAATTAAGAGTTAAGTTATCCAGGTTACCCTGAGGAGATTAAATAGCTAAAACAACTCCGCGTATGTCGGAAAAATAGTCAATTGCGAGGGATATACTAACTATTATTATTCCATGGACCATGTAATAAATTAAACATGAAGATCAAGAGACAATTACCTATAATAAAAGTATCCTCAAGCTAGCTTCTAAGTTACGGCCATATTGCCATCTGAAAGGGAAGATCGACTTACATATGCACGGCTTGACCGTAGCTCATACTCTACATTGAAAATGAAAACCGAATATGGTGACAGTAAACTCAAATACCAGAATCACAAATGATGACCTAAAGATCAAAGAGAGAGATTTTAAGTATGCCCCAATATTGATACAAGACCCGAGCGCCAACGATTACAACTACATGAGGCGATTAATGGAAGTGTCTTATACGAGATAGTTTAAACAAGCCATAAGATAATATTGACAACATACAGGATGGTAGATCACTTTTACCCATACATACGGGATTCAAACAAAAAGCATACTAATGCACTATGACACATGTCAGGGAATGCATAGATTCTTGGGGGTTATACCCCGTAAGCAGACAGAAGTCATATACTGATGTCCGTAGGAGAGACCTCGAGTTCGCAGTAGGCGATCGAGTCTTCCTTAGAGTTTCACCTATGAAGGGAGTTTTCAGATTTGGGTAGAACGGCAAGTCTAGCCGAAGTATGTAGGACCGTACCTTATTACGGAGCGAGTGGGCCCATTATCTTACAGATCAGATTTACCTGTTGAGCTTGAGAGAGTGCACAATGTGTTCCACATTTCACAGCTAAAAGCGCTATGTGCCTCACCCATCACATATCTTAGAGCCCGAGAAACTCGAACTAGATCCTACACTTAGATATGAGGAGGCCCCAGTTCGCATTTTAGACGCCAAGACTAGGGAGACCAGGAACAGGACCATTAGAATGGTCAAGGTTCTTTGGTCAAACCACGACATTGAGGAGGCGACATGGGAGTTAGAAGACTCCATGCGAGACAAGTATCCAGCACTTTTCTCTTAGTTTTGTGTATACTTGTGAGGGGTACGTGGGCGTAACCCTTTTTAAGGGGGTAGAGCACCACATGCGACTTGCATATCTGCAGTCTATGGTTTTGTAATTGGTTGTTTGTGCTTGATTGTTGCTCATGTGTGCAATTGGTTGGATGGTTGTCCTATGTGACACTGGTTGGTTAATGATATGTCCTATGTGACACTAGTTGGTCACTGTTGTGTCCTATGTGACACTAGAATGGTTATGGTTGTGTTCCATGTAACACTTGATATTTATGTGTTCTATGTAACACTTGGTTGATTAATAAAAGTACACTTATTACTTGCAGTATATTTACTCCTACAATCACACAAGAGATTCACTGCCAAGGGTTTACGCCTCTGCACTCTGTAGGACTGAGTGTTTTGGTATTGCACTTGTGCAGTGATGACCGAGTGGGATAGCTAGGAAGTTGGGACACTTATTTGCTTTACAGTTTATCAAATTACTTATGCTATGATTACATTGTTTGCCATGAGCAAGATTATGTGTATGTACGAATTGTATACACTCAGATTACTGATGGAATATAGAGGGGTCAATATAGTATTGACACCCAGGAATGATAAGCTTACAGGGAATAGATACGAGGAACTTGATTCCATAGGATATGTAAGTATAAGTTATGACTTCAGGACGAAGTCCTATTAAGGGGGTAGATTGAAATACCCCTAACATTTAAATAAGTAAATAATGGTAAATAAATATTATCTGAAGGATTATTAAACCCTGAGAAAAGTATATAAAAACTTGGGTGTTAAAACGCACCTAAACTCCTTAAGGTCAAAAACTAGCGTTAAAGCCTGACCTTAAGCTAACCAAGTTATACAAGCTATAAACTCATATGAAGTAAATCAAGGATCATTTTATGACCTTTAAAACACAAGTCCTCAGTTAGAACTGAGTAAAAATACAATATGCCCGGGAGTTCCCTTAAGGCCCGAAAGTCTCGGAAATGCTTTAATAAATAAAGTAAAGCATTACACATCATTATAAATGCAAAATAAAATTTTAATGAACATTTAAGAAGAAGTTCGCAAGCTAAATTCTCAGTTAAAGACAAAGTGCTCGGAGGTTCCCGATGAGGGCCCCATAAACCCTCGGGAGTGCCCCGGAGAGGTACCGGAGTGGCACAAACTCCAATATAAATTATTCTTAGAGTTCCTAGCATCAATATTCAACATTCTAAAGAGAGTACTCGGGCTACTTTTTCAAAAATAATCAAAGTGCTCGGGGGAATTTCTTAACACTCCTTTTTGCCCCGGGAGTGTCACGGTAGCCCGAAAATTGAGTTACGAGTTTATATAACCCCATATAACTCAATGTAACACCTTCATATTATATTATTGACTATAAAAAATGTCAATAAACACTTGGAACTCATAGCGACTAATTATTTTTCAGAAAATCCTTAAAGCACAAAAACGCACCTTCGGGTGTCACAAGAATGCGTTTTACGCAATTACCTTGAAGTTTGTGAGGAGCCACGAGTTGATAATCTTAAAAGGGGATAAATTGACCATCTAAATCAATTGATTCCAGTAAATTCATAGTACAAGTGGGGACGATTTTTGAGTCAAAAAGGTACCGAAAATCAGCATTTTTACCTTAGAACTTTCATCTTTTACCTTTGTATAAATGTACCAAACAAATGCTGGAACCTATTACACATATCAGTATGGTCTTAGTACAATATAGTGTAACAAAAATCAAACTAAAAATTAGTCCCATTTGACCTCCACATCAGGCGCCATGAAGGGTGATTTTAGGATGAATTTTGCCTTTAAATTGTCTAGTAGACATGGTGACTCATCCTATCAAGTATTGTATGTTAATGAAACAAACATTGCAGTCAAATAAGGCTTACCTACCGTATGACCTGCAAAGAAGACAAGAAGGATTAGTATAAGAAAAAGCAATGAAATAAAATAACAAGCTATAACCTACCTCATACAAGTTGCAAGCAAGCAAACAAAACAGCCATGTTACTACCACATGTGCTGCCGATTTATACAAGGAAAAAGAGGGATTAATTGCTGTCTACTTAGTCAATTATAACAGCCGCACACCTATGTATATTTCTATTACCTAATACAACAAAAACCAATTGTCTTATACATCACATGGCCACCGATTTCATGCAAGAAAAGTGGACATTGATTGCCTCATTATATAGTCAAATGGAACATGTACCTAACTAGCATGATTCTATGTCTAATATAAACTAAAACAAGGAGCCACCTTCAGCACATGTTTACGCCAACCTACAAGAAGAAAACAAAGAACAAATCAACATTTAATTTGCACAAGAAATACCCACCTATCTTACCATCTGTCTTCTAGTTTCAATTGTCAAACCAAGACCCCATTATTTCTTTGTCATCAGCCGTAAGCCTAGTGCAAATGAGAGACTTTTGTAGTCAATTATGGAATCAAAATAATAAAAAAAACAAATCATAGAATAATGCCATGTTACATGACAACAATTCCCATTTGATTCCTCATCTTGCCTTGCCTTAATACCTTACGTGAACCTTCATTCTTTCCTTGCCACACCCTTGGCCGAATGAGTAAGTCTCTCACCCTCTCTTTTCTTCTTCCTTTGCTTAGTTAATTCCTTAGAGCTCTAAAGCTCCATTAATGGTGTTCTAAGTTCTAACACCATTTTAATGTAATTTCCTAGTTAAATCTACTACGTCTTGAAGCAAGAACCATCCTAGGAATTCTAACAATTTTCGCCAAGGTTAGATGCTCCAAGGAGGTTCCTAGATTCAACAACAACACAAGGAACAACAAGATCAAGTTAAGGTATATTTTCATGTTGAAAATCCTAAGTAAATTCCTTAAGGCATTTTCGAAAATTAGGAACTTGTAAATCTAATATTCTCTTCATTATTTCATGAAGGAAACTTGGATCTACAACCATCCCAAGGTGTACCAAAAATACCTTGTTAAATTCCTAAGGTAAGCTCTTGTAAAACTACTCGAAAAATTGAATATAAATCCTTGTTAAAAAGTCTAACATTTGGATCTCCTAAACCTATGTGTGGAGGCTGAAAGTTCTTCAAGAAAAAACCATTGGAGGAGCTTGGAATTCAAGGAGAAATCAAGTACAAGAATTGTCTTGATTTAAGGAGTAAGTTTATATAATTAAGGTTTATTAAGTTTAAGTTTGAATTAAACTTCAAACTTTGGTATAAAAATTTTGTATAGGCCATGTTAATATTAAGGTCCAAAATATTGAGTTAAAGTATCAAGAAAAATAATTTATAACATATAAGGTAAGAATATTACCTTAAGGTATAAAATTGTGTCACAAAAATTAAATATGATACACATATTAAACCGAAATATCTAAGAATAAAAGGTTCTATTTTGAGTTTATAATCATTCTAAGTCATTAGCATAATTTTTAGAAGTGTTATATGGCTTATATACATTTATATGTATTTATTATAAGGTTTAAATCAAGTTTTAAAACTATATAGTAAAATTTTATCAAAGCCGAGAGTTAAATATATTATTTGGGTGATTTTCGAAATATATAAGTATATTAACTTATATTATGAATTTTGGGAACATTAAAAATAGCTACAAGCATTTAAATGGCTAGTTTATAAAGTTATGTGGCTAAAATGTAAAATTTGAAAGTTTGGAGTACTTAATATAATTGCCGAGAATAAAAGGATGGATTTGGTATATTTATGTTATAATATAAGGTAGGAATTGATATTATGAATTTTGGTGAATTTAAATATGTGTTTAAGTGTTTAAATAACAAATTATAAAGTTTTGGGACTATTTTGTAATTATTGAGAAGTTTGGGAGTATAGCCGAATTACAAGGGAATTTATGGGTATATTAAAGTATTAATTATGAAGTTAAGTCTTGGTCAAAGTGTTGACCAAAAACTTTGGGTTAAAATGATTTATGACATAAAATATTAAGTTTATAAAAGTTTAAGGGGAATATGTAATTTAGGAAAGTAAATATGAAAAATAGAAGTTAAATGGGGCGGAAATATAAATTGAAGAAAGATTTGGGTTGTTTCGGTTATTTAAAAGAATTTAATATTAAAACTATAATTTATAAGTTAAATTGTAACTTATATAAAGTTTGGGGTTAAAAATGTAAATATGGAGAATATATTTACAAAACCGAAGTGGTTAAAGGGCGAATTAATAGTTAATAAAATAATAAGGGGCTTTTCGGTGATTTAAGATAATTAGGAATTAAAAGTATAGTTTATAATTTAATATGTAACTTATATAAAGTTTTGGGATTAAATTGTAAATAAAGGAAAGGTATATGTCAAGACCGAAAATAATTGTGGTCATTTGGTAATTTATAAAGATTAATACAATTGTTTTGCAATTTCCGAAAGTTAATATGGGAAATTAGTGAATTATAAAAGTTATATGGTTATTTAGTAATTTATAAAAGTTGGAGTATTTGAATTGTAATTACCGAAAAGATATATATGGGTATTTGGTAAATTACAAAGGTTAGTGTGTCCAAAATATAAATACCGAATTTATAAGGTTATTTGGTAACTTATAAAAGTTATTGTGTCCAACTTATAATTACAGAAATTAATAAGGTTGGTTTTACAATTTAATAAAGAAAGGAATTAAACTGGGTAATATAAGGTATTATGGTATATTTTGGAGTATAATATAAAGTTTATAAAATAATTGTGGTTATGATAAAAATAACCAAAAGAATATAATATAGAGTTTATGAAATAATTGTGGATATAATAAAGATAACCAAATTATATTGGTATAGGGAATAAGAGGAAATAATTATGGGTATATAATTAAAAAGATGAAGAAATATCATAATAAGGGAATTCATTATCACATGTGGATACTACATAAAATAATGAACTAATGAACTATCTAGAACCACTATTAAATAACAGGGGGGAAATAAAGAACATACAAGTTACTGTACAACGAGTATAAACGTTACAGTAACGGTACTGTAATATTTAGTGAATAGTTATATTAATATTACCCGGTATTGCATGTTTATATAACAGTGTACGGGAAGGAACTACTGAACAGGAATTTGTCAAGCTAGCAGTTACTTGGTGAACGGTATGTTAACTGTGTGGTCTGAATGTCCTAAGGATTATCCTAAGGTCTAGACATTATGTGTTAATTGTTTTAGAGCGATATCTGTGATTTATTGTATATGATATTGTATACTGTATTGCTCAACATTGTTGCGTTGTATTTTTACGCGAACGTCTTATGACTGGAAGTTTATACATCTAAACTGGAACAAGACTAACTGACCTTTAGGTATTATTAAACCTAACTGATGGTCAACTATTATAGTCTTAACTCAAGGATTGGTTATTATGTCACTGACAAAAAGGGGTAACTTATAAAGAGAGGAATCCAGACTGTTTCGACTTTCTGGTTGCGCATCGTGATCACTACGAGAGACTTCAATGGGAAGTCACTCAAGGGAATCCATCAGCCACATACGGGGATGGCGGAGGGCACTGCCGTTGGTGCACAGGTTCGACCGGATCGGTCAAAATATTTATCCAGGGCCATAAGGTCAGCTGGTAAAGGTTCCATTGGAACCCAAGGGACTATCGTCCATTAATAAGTTTTTAAAGGTTGTCTTATCATGACGCCTGAGGTGGAATTTAATTGAAAAAGGTTAAGTGATTGGTTAAAAGGATAAGAGCCAGGTGGCCAACTAACAAGTACAGTTTAATACGCGTATCTTGTTTGAATTACTGATGTGTGATTATTGGTTATTGCTATGGATTATTGATGTGTGGTTATTGGTGTTGTGTACTATTGTACATTAATGTGTACAGGTGAGTTGTTATGTGATTGTTTAATGTTTACAACTATTACTGTTGTTATTGTAAACTGGTATTACATGTAAAGAATCTAATATCAAGATGGCTAAAACGACTTAAGGAATCTAGATGATTTAAGACTACATTTAGCATACCAGAATTTCGATTGCTGAGCCCTTCAATGGGCCATGCATTCCAGGTTATTGAAAAAGACTCAAGCCGGAGTGCGGGACACGGGGGTAGCTGATGTGTTTTTCAACAAACACCTTTGGTTTTATTTTGTGTTGTATTAAGAAGGTTGTTGTATTCAGTTAGTTGCTCACTTAGTTGGACTTGGTTTGTAATAATTAGAGTGCTCAGTATCTGTTCATCACAGCGTGAGGAGTTGTATTGTTGGAAAGAGTAAGGATGCCTTGTTACCCACAAGGGTGAGTAACGGCGTGTAACACCAAGGTAGATAGTTTCATTTTCCGCTGCGAATTGTTATTTATTATGCTACGACATGCGACGTTATTACAGGTTTAGGATTAGGGGTGTTACAAAAAGTGGTATCACAGCGGAGTACCGCTCTGATGAAAAGATACTGAGTCAAGAACATGAGCATAGGAATATTGGGATACGGGAAACGTCTGTGAGGGTTCGTGATCTAGAAAATTCTAGGAATATTTTTACTAGTAGTTAGCTTTCTTACATGTTTGTGATTGTGTTTGCAAAACGGTGTAGCAACCGAGTAGAAATAATATACTATATTATAGATGTCGACAAGAGAAAGATCACGTGGAGACAGCAGTGGACACGGTGGCGAGACACCGGCGGACGTTCCAGCAATACCAGGCTTAGCAGCGGCCATGGCAGTCTTCGCGCAGCAACTAGGAGCTCAACATATGGGAGCCATACCCCACCCGCCGCAGCCCAGGGAAACCAACTGGTTGAAGAGCGTTGCAGACGCGAGATTACCGACATATTCAGGGGAACCGGACCCCGCCGCATTGGAGAAATTCATAGTGGAGCACCAGAAGGCGTTCAAAGCTGTTGGAGTTCCAGAAGACCAGAAGGTCGACATCGCCGCATACAACCTGAAGAACGCAACAAACATTTGGTGGCGGTCTGTGGAGGGCAACCGTAGAGCTACACCGGACTTTGGATGGATAGCGTTTATAGAAGTGTTACGGGAGAAGTTCTACCCCGAACACCTAAAGCAGAGAAAAAGGCAGGAGATCGAGACCTTAATCCAAGGGAGTCAAATAGTTGACCAGTACTACGCACGGTTCACCAGTTTGTTGGACTGCATACCAGGAGTCGACTACTCCGACACTGTGAAGACTCAAAAGTTTAGCGGAAGAGGAGTAGGAAGAAATAAGAGAAAAAGTACTGAAGGAGATGATGGTGGAGCAACCTCTGGCGGTTACTACAAGAAGGGGAAGAGATTCTTTGAAAAGAAGAAGGGGCGGAAGGATTTCCATGGTCAGAAGACGAAGGAGCAGGTCCCTCGTCTGACCGGCCCAGCTATTGATGCTCAGCCACTAAGATCAGCACCACCTAGAGGCAATAAGCCAACCCAATGTCACTATTACTGTAAACGCTGTGGAAAGGATCACCCAGGCGTAGATTGCTCAGGAAGGTGGAGTGTCGTTATTGCAGAAAGGAAGGTCACAGGGAGTATGAATGCTTTTCCAATCCAGGGAGCCGAGTATACAAGGGAGCTAGAGGTTCACAGAGAACACCAGCTATTGTGGCGGGAGGACCAAGAGGAGGCCAGACGCCGCAGAACAACACCTATACTAGAGGACCGGCAGGACAACCATCCTCATCTGGGAGTCGGAAGGGAAAGGAGATAGTTCCATGAAGAAATACCCCGTACTCAGTGGGAACTTCAGGCGCTGAGGCTAGCGCTCAGCGCGAAACCGGTAAGCCTAGAACTTAAACCAAATGCATAATGCTTGAATGTGTGTTTATAATTATCAGTCGATGAGACTTGTATGTGATTAGTAAGTATCAAAATTTAGAGAGACCTATCTTAGGTAACCTCTCACCTAATAGGATACTTCGACATTGTTTTCCTTATCTATGAGACCGAGGTCACCTGAGCCTATGAGTGAAGGTCGGAAATATCCAGAGGCAGAATGCCAAGTACTTTGACCCGGCATGATCCTACTTAAGAAATACCTAACTATAAATGAACAAATAGCTATTAGAAATGAATGTAGAACTTTGGGGATAGGACTTGGAGGATTTTATATTCCAGGATATGGAAGTGGATCAAAACTTAAATTATATATGATGGGTATGAGTAAGGATTGGGATCCACAGGCTAGGTTATATAGTGAAGTAAGAAAAGTAGATGGAGCACGAATTCCTAGGGTACCAGTTGTATCATCCTCCATAGGAGATGATGTTGAGTTTTTATACGGTGCTAAGAAAAGGATGGATAAGGCGAACAAGATTATTTTGAAGTCAGGAGACGTGTTGATATATAGTGGAGAATCTAGATTAATATACCATAGAATTAAGACTATTAAACCGAATACAAACCGGGATTAACCTTGGGATAAAGGGTGTGAGGTAGTACAGTGAGGAATAACAAGTTAGTTTTGCTTGGTTTGCTGAAGGGCGTTGTCAACTGTCCAAACTTACAGTAACTACAAATTATGACCTGCCTAAATGATGAGCAGATGTCATGAAAAGGAATACATTAATTAATATAAAATACTTAAGATTACATAAAATGTCAAAAGGGTTTGTTGAAGACCTGCACGTAAAGAGCAAACACTGAAATTTTATGGGATACCCAGGCACCAAGCTTACCGCTCAGTGCAGGACTAGAAAATTGTATAATCCCTTATTAACTTCGTGAGGAAATAGTGCGAAACCTTGAAATATGACAATAGAGTAACATAATCTCAAAATAGATAACTAAACATCCATCATGGATAAGCACGGGTTTTTTAAATACCTGAGCAAATACCAAGGGTCTCAACTAGTATCAATATAGTGACAGTGCTGGACTCCTAATTAATAAAGGGGAGAGAACAAACTTTGAATCTATATTTTCTGAAGTCGGGAGAACTACCTAAATAGCAATACCAAATGCTACATATATACATATAATTTGGAGGTTGTAAACCTAAAACGTTGAGGAGTATTGATACATTTCAGGGGGCTAAGTATCATTAAATATACCTACCCTATTTTGAGGCTCACGTCCTACACTATCCTTATGGTTCTATACGAGCATATGTCTCCTATGACAGCTCAATTTATGAATGCGAATAAAGAGCGCAAGAAATCAAATAAGGTTAACCCCCTATGTAATATAAATTTTAATATAAACATGGTAACGAATAACTCTCCCTGACACTTGCAATGAAGGTAGTGTAAGTTATATTAAGAGTTTGAATTAATATATACACTAAAAGTGAGAGGAAGTTAAATTTAAAAGTAGGGAAACATACCCCTTGACTTGAAATTATTGTTTTACATGTAAACCTTCCTGACGTTATATATTAATCCCTGTAATTCTAAGTCCTCTATTTGATACACCTAATTGACCTATTTTTGGAAGCCATTGAGCTTGTGGATTAACCACGTTTCTAAGAGAGAAACAAACAATAAGCTTTAATTACCCTGTTACCAAACCGTAGGATTCAAACTGGAAACCCTTAGTTTGAGATGGTACTAATATTAAGAGATGCTTAACCTAGGCTGAACATATGGTTCACCTGATTTATGGAGTTTAGATGAAATAAGAAAAGCCAAGCTTTAAAGATGGAGGAAATAATACTTTATGGAACTGTAATTGTTGATCGAGTTATGAAACTTGTCCTTGGAGTCCAACTGAGACTGTCTTTGTTCTATGAAATGATAACTAAAGCGTAGGCAATAATCAAACTCTGGTAAGTTAAATACTAGATGAGTCTTTTAAAGAGGAGAGTATTCTAAGGTATCCAAGTCCATAACTGAAATTATTATTTGTATGATGGATTTAACAGTTAAAATGACTGATGAATATAATCATTAGACAATATGAGCCTAGATTCTTTAATAAGAATTTATCTTTTATGCCAAGAGGAAAAACTGGCTTCCCCGCTTGATGATTTGATTAAAGGAACTTAGTTCCGGGGATTAAGGAATACACTAGATTCAAGTATAGGTTATAACAGTTATAGGAATAGTTGTATAACAGTCAAGGGAAAAGGTACATGTAGTAATCACCACGTCACAAAGTTCGATAAGATAATATTTGGAAAATGACAATTATGTGATTGTTTGATATTTGACGTGGGAGGTCGAACTTGATCCTGGTCAGATCAAGGGAAAACCAAACACAAAATGGTGTGGAAGGATAGTTCAACACTGATGCTGACCCCGTTAGGGTTGGATGATTCCTGAGACTACTTACAAGTGGTCACAAATATTTCTGTAATACGTAAGTATTTATTCTTAAAATCAAATATAAAATTTGACTAATAGGTATATGAGATGCAGAATGTGTAAATTAAGAGTTAAGTTATCCAGGTTACCCTGAGGAGATTAAATAGCTAAAACAACTCCGCGTATGTCGGAAAAATAGTCAATTGCGAGGGAAATACTAACTATTATTATTCCATGGACCATGTAATAAATTAAACATGAAGATCAAGAGACAATTACCTATAATAAAAGTATCCTCAAGCTAGCTTCTAAGTTATGGCCATATTGTCATTTGAAAGGGAAGATCGACTTACATGTCTTCCTTTATAAATTCAAACAATATATTAAATAGGAACCTTCCTATAAGCATGGTAGAATATAAAGAGTAAATACACTATACTAATACTCACATGAGTTGATTCACAACCGCAAGAACATGTTTAATTGAGAGGAAACTGTACCTTATTAGAAACCTCAGCGGTAACCCTATTGTGGTACACCTGATGAACAGACGATAGTGATCGGGTATGTACTACCAACAACTGGTAAATCAATAATATCAAGAAATCTTTCTATAATATACATAAGATGCACGGCTTGACCGTAGCTCATACTCTACATTGAAAATGAAAACCGAATATGGTGACAGTAAATTCAAATACCAGAATCACAAATGATGACCTAAAGATCAAAGAGAGAGATTTTAAGTATGCCCCAATATTGATACAAGACCCGAGCGCCAACGATTACAACTACATGAGGCGATTAATGGAAGTGTCTTATACGAGATAGTTTAAACAAGCCATAAGATAATATTGACAACATACAGGATGGTAGATCACTTTTACCCATACATACGGGATTCAAACAAAAAGCATACTAATGCACTATGACACATGTCAGGGAATGCATAGATTCTTGGGGGTTATACCCCGTAAGCAGACAGAAGTCATATATTGATGTCCGTAGGAGAGACCTCGAGTTCGCAGTAGGCGATCGAGTCTTCCTTAGAGTTTCACCTATGAAGGGAGTTTTCAGATTTGGGTAGAACGGCAAGTCTAGCCGAAGTATGTAGGACCGTACCTTATTACGGAGCGAGTGGGCCCATTATCTTACAGATCAGATTTACCTGTTGAGCTTGAGAGAGTGCACAATGTGTTCCACATTTCACAGCTAAAAGCGCTATGTGCCTCACCCATCACATATCTTAGAGCCCGAGAAACTCGAACTAGATCCTACACTTAGATATGAGGAGGCCCCAGTTCGCATTTTAGACGCCAAGACTAGGGAGACCAGGAACAGGACCATTAGAATGGTCAAGGTTCTTTGGTCAAACCACGACATTGAGGAGGCGACATGGGAGTTAGAAGACTCCATGCGAGACAAGTATCCAGCACTTTCTCTTAGTTTTGTGTATACTTGTGAGGGGTACGTGGGCGTAACCCTTTTTAAGGGGGTAGAGCACCACATGCGACTTGCATATCTGCAGTCTATGGTTTTGTAATTGGTTGTTTGTGCTTGATTGTTCGCTGTGTGCAATTGGTTGGATGGTTGTCCTATGTGACACTGGTTGGTTAATGATATGTCCTATGTGACACTAGTTGGTCACTGTTGTGTCCTATGTGACACTAGAATGGTTATGGTTGTGTTCCATGTAACACTTGATATTTATGTGTTCTATGTAACACTTGGTTGATTAATAAAAGTACACTTATTACTTGCAGTATATTTACTCCTACAATCACACAAGAGATTCACTGCCAAGGGTTTACGCCTCTGCACTCTGTAGGACTGAGTGTTTTGGTATTGCACTTGTGCAGTGATGACCGAGTGGGATAGCTAGGAAGTTGGGACACTTATTTGCTTTACAGTATTTATCAAATTACTTATGCTATGATTACATTGTTTGCCATGAGCAAGATTATGTGTATGTACGAATTGTATAGACTCAGATTACTGATGGAATGTAGAGGGGTCAATATAGTATTGACACCCAGGAATGATAAGCTTACAGGGAATAGATACGAGGAACTTGATTCCATAGGATATGTAAGTATAAGTTATGACTTCAGGACGAAGTCCTATTAAGGGGGGTAGATTGAAATACCCCTAACATTTAAATAAGTAAATAATGGTAAATAAATATTATCTGAAGGATTATTAAACCCTGAGAAAAGTATATAAAAACTTGGGTGTTAAAACGCACCTAAACTCCTTAAGGTCAAAAACTAGCGTTAAAGCCTGACCTTAAGCTAACCAAGTTATACAAGCTATAAAACTCATATGAAGTAAATCAAGGATCATTTTATGACCTTTAAAACACAAGTCCTCAGTTAGAACTGAGTAAAAATACAATATGCCCGGGAGTTCCCTTAAGGCCCGAAAGTCTCGGAAATGCTTTAATAAATAAAGTAAAGCATTACACATCATTATAAATGCAAAATAAAATTTTAATGAACATTTAAGAAGAAGTTCGCAAGCTAAATTCTCAGTTAAAGACAAAGTGCTCGGAGGTTCCCGATGAGGGCCCCATAAACCCTCGGGAGTGCCCCGGAGAGGTACCGGAGTGGCACAAACTCCAATATAAATTATTCTTAGAGTTCCTAGCATCAATATTCAACATTCTAAAGAGAGTACTCGGGCTACTTTTTCAAAAATAATCAAAGTGCTCGGGGGAATTTCTTAACACTCCTTTTTGCCCCGGGAGTGTCACGGTAGCCCGAAAATTGAGTTACGAGTTTTATAACCCCATATAACTCAATGTAACACCTTCATATTATATTATTGACTATAAAAAATGTCAATAAACACTTGGAACTCATAGCGACTAATTATTTTTCAGAAAATCCTTAAAGCACAAAAACGCACCTTCGGGTGTCACAAGAATGCGTTTTACGCAATTACCTTGAAGTTTGTGAGGAGCCACGAGTTGATAATCTTAAAAGGGGATAAATTGACCATCTAAATCAATTGATTCCAGTACTAAATTCATAGTACAAGTGGGGACGATTTTTGAGTCAAAAAGGTACCGAAAATCAGCATTTTTACCTTAGAACTTTCATCTTTTACCTTTGTATAAATGTACCAAATAAATGCTGGAACCTATTACACATATTAGTATGGTCTTAGTAAAATATAGTGTAACAAAAATCAAACTAAAAATCAGTCCCATTTGACCTCCACATCAGGCGCCATGAAGGGTGATTTTAGGATGAATTTTGCCTTTAAATTGTCTAGTAGACATGGTGACTCATCCTATCAAGTATTGTATGTTAATGAAACAAACATTGCAGTCAAATAAGGCTTACCTACCGTATGACCTGCAAAGAAGACAAGAAGGATTAGTAAGAAAAAGCAATGAAATAAAATAACAAGCTATAACCCACCTTATACAAGTTGCAAGCAAGCAAACAAAACAGCCATGTTACTACCACATGTGCTGCCGATTTATACAAGGAAAAAGAGGGATTAATTGCTGTCTACTTAGTCAATTATAACAGCCGCACACCTATGTATATTTCTATTACCTAATACAACAAAAACCAATTGTCTTATACATCACATGGCCACCGATTTCATGCAAGAAAAGTGGACATTGATTGCCTCATTATATAGTCAAATGCAACATGTACCTAACTAGCATGATTCTATGTCTAATATAAACTAAAACAAGGAGCCACCTTCAGCACATGTTTACGCCAACCTACAAGAAGAAAACAAAGAACAAATCAACATTTAATTTGCACAAGAAATACCCACCTATCTTACCATCTGTCTTCTAGTTTCAATTGTCAAACCAAGACCCCATTATTTCTTTGTCATCAGCCGTAAGCCTAGTGAAAATGAGACTTTTGTAGTCAATTATGGAATCAAAATAATAAAAAAAACAAATCATAGAATAATGCCATGTTACATGACAACAATTCCCATTTGATTCCTCATCTTGCCTTGCCTTAATACCTTACGTGAACCTTCATTCTTTCCTTGCCACACCCTTGGCCGAATGAGTAAGTCTCTCACCCTCTCTTTTCTTCTTCCTTTGCTAGTTAATTCCTTAGAGCTCTAAAGCTCCATTAATGGTGTTCTAAGTTCTAACACCATTTTAATGTAATTTCCTAGTTAAATCTACTACGTCTTGAAGCAAGAACCATCCTAGGAATTCTAACAATTTTCGCCAAGGTTAGATGCTCCAAGGAGGTTCCTAGATTCAACAACAACACAAGGAACAACAAGATCAAGTTAAGGTATATTTTCATGTTGAAAATCCTAAGTAAATTCCTTAAGGCATTTTCGAAAATTAGGAACTTGTAAATCTAATATTCTCTTCATTATTTCATGAAGGAAACTTGGATCTACAACCATCCCAAGGTGTACCAAAAATACCTTGTTAAATTCCTAAGGTAAGCTCTTGTAAAACTACTCGAAAAATTGAATATAAATCCTTGTTAAAAAGTCTAACATTTGGATCTCCTAAACCTATGTGTGGAGGCTGAAAGTTCTTCAAGAAAAAACCATTGGAGGAGCTTGGAATTCAAGGATAAATCAAGTACAAGAATTGTCTTGATTTAAGGAGTAAGTTTATATAATTAAGGTTTATTAAGTTTAAGTTTGAATTAAACTTCAAACTTTGGTATAAAAATTTTGTATAGGCCATGTTAATATTAAGGTCCAAAATATTGAGTTAAAGTATCAAGAAAAATAATTTATAACATATAAGGTAAGAATATTACCTTAAGGTATAAAATTGTGTCACAAAAATTAAATATGATACACATATTATTAAACCGAAATATCTAAGAATAAAAGGTTCTATTTTGAGTTTATAATCATTCTAAGTCATTAGCATAATTTTTAGAAGTGTTATATGGCTTATATACATTTATATGTATTTATTATAAGGTTTAAATCAAGTTTTAAAACTATATAGTAAAATTTTATCAAAGCCGAGAGTTAAATATATTATTTGGGTGATTTTCGAAATATATAAGTATATTAACTTATATTATGAATTTTGGGAACATTAAAAATAGCTACAAGCATTTAAATGGCTAGTTTATAAAGTTATGTGGCTAAAATGTAAAATTTGAAAGTTTGGAGTACTTAATATAATTGCCGAGAATAAAAGGATGGATTTGGTATATTTATAATATAAGGTAGGAATTGATATTATGAATTTTGGTGAATTTAAATATGTGTTTAAGTGTTTAAATAACAAATTATAAAGTTTTGGGACTATTTTGTAATTATTGAGAAGTTTGGGAGTATAGCCGAATTACAAGGGAATTTATGGGTATATTAAAGTATTAATTATGAAGTTAAGTCTTGGTCAAAGTGTTGACCAAAAACTTTGGGTTAAAATGATTTATGACATAAAATATTAAGTTTATAAAAGTTTAAGGGTGAATATGTAATTTATGAAAGTAAATATGTAAAATAGAAGTTAAATGGGGCGGAAATATAAATTGAAGAAAGATTTGGGTTGTTTCGGTTATTTAAAAGAATTTAATATTAAAACTATAATTTATAAGTTAAATTGTAACTTATATAAAGTTTGGGGTTAAAAATGTAAATATGGAGAATATATTTACAAAACCGAAGTGGTTAAAGGGCGAATTAATAGTTAATAAAATAATAAGGGGCTTTTCGGTGATTTAAGATAATTAGGAATTAAAAGTATAGTTTATAATTTAATATGTAACTTATATAAAGTTTTGGGATTAAATTGTAAATAAAGGAAAGGTATATGTCAAGACCGAAAATAATTGTGGTCATTTGGTAATTTATAAAGATTAATACAATTGTTTTGCAATTTTCGAAAGTTAATATGGGAAATTAGTAAATTATAAAAGTTATATGGTTATTTAGTAATTTATAAAAGTTGGAGTATTTGAATTGTAATTACCGAAAAGATATATATGGGTATTTGGTAAATTACAAAGGTTAGTGTGTCCAAAATATAAATACCGAATTTATAAGGTTATTTGGTAACTTATAAAAGTTATTGTGTCCAACTTATAATTACAGAAATTAATAAGGTTGGTTTTACAATTTAATAAAGAAAGGAATTAAACTGGGTAATATAAGGTATTATGGTATATTTTGGAGTATAATATAAAGTTTATAAAATAATTGTGGTTATGATAAAAATAACCAAAAGAATATAATTAGAGTTTATGAAATAATTGTGGATATAATAAAGATAACCAAATTATATTGGTATAGGGAATAAGAGGAAATAATTATGGGTATATAATTAAAAAGAAATATCATAATAAGGGAATTCATTATCACATGTGGATACTACATGAAATAACTAATGAACTATCTAGAACCACTATTAAATAACAGGGGGAAATAAAGAACATACAAGTTACTGTACAACGAGTATAAACGTTACAGTAACGGTACTGTAATATTTAGTGAACAGTTATATTAATATTACCCGGTATTGCATGTTTATATAACAGCGTACGGGAAGGAACTACTGAACAGGAATTTGTCAAGCTAGCAGTTACTTGGTGAACGGTATGTTAACTGTGTGGTCTGAATGTCTTAAGGATTATCCTAAGGTCTAGACATTATGTGTTAATTGTTTTAGAGCGATATCTGTGATTTATTGTATATGATATTGTATACTGTATTGCTCAACATTGTTGCGTTGTATTTTTACGCGAACGTCTTATGACTGGAAGTTTATACATCTAAACTGGAACAAGACTAACTGACCTTTAGGTATTATTAAACCTAACTGATGGTCAACTATTATAGTCTTAACTCAAGGATTGGTTATTATGTCACTGACAAAAAGGGGTAACTTATAAAGAGAGGAATCCAGACTGTTTCGACTTTCTGGTTGCGCATCGTGATCACTACGAGAGACTTCAATGGGAAGTCACTCAAGGGAATCCATCAGCCACATACGGGGATGGCGGAGGGCACTGCCGTTGGTGCACAGGTTCGACCGGATCGGTCAAAATATTTATCCAGGGCCATAAGGTCAGCTGGTAAAGGTTCCATTGGAACCCAAGGGACTATCGTCCATTAATAAGTTTTTAAAGGTTGTCTTATCATGACGCCTGAGGTGGAATTTAATTGGAAAAGGTTAAGTGATTGGTTTAAAGGATAAGGGCCAGGTGGCCAACTAACAAGTACAGTTTAATACGCGTATCTTGTTTGAATTACTGATGTGTGATTATTGGTTATTGTTATTGATGTGAGATTATTGGTGAACACCATCTCATACTTTAAACGTGGCGTGTGAGTGAGATGGCTGCCAAAATTCTCAGTGAAACACGGTAGGGTTGAAAATAAAAAATTTGATTTACCGCTTACCGAAACTTGTCGCCGTTGTCGAGGCGCTTGCTTGCCTTTTCCATTTTTCTACCGGCTCGACGACTCAAACACAAACTCAGCACTAACAGTCTATGGTGCCTTTTGTGATTGTTTACCCCATCACCTCCTGTTCTATCCACGACGATGGTTACCACTGCCACCGCTTGCTACTGTTGCTATTGACTCTTAGAGTACTTTACTGCTGCTTACTACTCTGAGTAGCGACTGTTGCTGCTATTATTTACTGTCGGCTACACCACCATGTTGCTTCTATTTGGCGTTGATATTTTGAAATTATTTGCTAGGTGACAGTCTTTTGTATATCCTTTAACTTATCTTTTGAAAACTTAACAACGATTATCTAAAAAGAGGGCACTGCATACCTAAGATGTAATATTTATGTGTGGTGAAGAACGCGGTAAATATTTTGAGATGTATTTTGATATCATTCAGTTGAGAAAGCAGGTTGTAAATTATGTTGTTCGTATCTAAGTAAAATGATTTTGCCTTATATTCATAGACTGCGTAAACGGAATGGTAACGGTTAACCTGAATTACCGTACCGCATTAGACGGTTAACCTGAATGCGGTTAACCGGTATAAATGGAATGGTAACGGTATCAAATTTTGAAAAACCGTATTAGCCGGTTAACCTGTATTCGGTTAACCGCATATGCGGTTAACCGTACCGTGAACACCCCTAGTTATTGCTATGGATTATTGATGTGTGGTTATTGGTGTTGTGTAATATTGTACATTAATGTGTACAGGTGAGTTGTTATGTGATTGTTTAATGTTTACAACTATTACTGTTGTTATTGTAAACTGGTATTACATGTAAAGAATCTAATATCAAGATGGCTAAAACGACTTAAGGAATCTAGATGATTTAAGACTACATTTAGCATACCAGCATTTCGATTGCTGAGCCCTTCAATGGGCCAAACATTCCAGGTTATTGAAGAAGACTCAAGCTGGAGTGCGGGACACGGGGGTAGCTGATGTGTATTTCAACAAACACCTTTGGTTTTATTTTGTGTTGTATTAAGGAGGTTGTTGTATTCAGTTAGTTGCTCACTTAGTTGGACTTGGTTTGTAATAATTAGAGTGCTCAGTATCTGTTCATCACAGCGTGAGGAGTTGTATTGTTCGAAAGAGTAAGGATGCCTTGTTACTCACAAGGGTGAGTAACGGCGTGTAACAGCAAGGTAGATAGTTTCATTTTCCGCTGCGAATTGTTATTTATTATGCTACGACATGCGACATTATTACAGGTTTAGGATTAGGGGTGTTACAAACCTTGAGTAACGGATTTGGGATCTGTAAGGAGGAGGAATGTATGATTTTGGTATTAGACATGTAAGAATGAGTAAGTATAGTGATCCTATAACCTTGAGCAACTTTGAGGACAAAGTTTCTTAAGAGGGGTAGATTGAAATACCCCGAACTTAAATATAGCAATTAAAATAATCCTAATATGTATTTAAGGGCCTAATAGTGCCTAAGTAATTCTGATAAGGAAAAAAAATCCAAAAGAAATAAAGAAACGCTTAAAAAGCGTTAAATAACCATAGGAGGTATGAGACCTCGGTTGGAGTACTATATGGATGCTAAAGGCTTAATAAGGCTAAAATAACATATGGGAACAACTCCCGAAGAAAACAGATCCAAATAATATATTAAAACGCTAATAGAGCTTTAGCGCACGTTTTTCGAGAAAACCCGAAAACGTGACTTTAAGTGGTCAAACGGACCCGTAAAAATTATAAATCATTAAATAACTATAATTAAGCATTAATGGAAGCTTAATAACCAATAAATTTAAAGAAACGAGAAAATTACGGAAAACGGGCCCGGTTAGTGAATAGTACCAAAACCGGGTAAATTAACGAGCATTTTCTGTAAAAGACGAAAAAACACTAGTAATAATGTGTGGGGCCGATTTTAATTAGTCAAAGGCTCACACACACACACACCACACAACACACACACACACACACACCACACAACACCACCACACACCACACACACAACACACACACCACCCACACACACACACACACACACACACACACACACACACACACACACACACACACACACACACACACACACACACACACACACACACACACACACACACACTAGACTAGTTTATTAATTAACAAGTCAAAAAGTAAAATGAAGAAAAGTAAAAAGCAACTTACACCCCCTCTCTCCTCTCATTTCTCTTTCCCTCTTTTCTCTTTCTTCCTCACCCCTCCTCCCAGCCGATTTTTCCTCACCCCTCCTCCCAGCCGATTTTCTGCTCCTCTCTCTCTGGTTGGGGCGATTTTTGAAGCTCTTCAAAGCTTCCATTGCTTCTTCATTTTTCCAAGCATGCTCCATCTCCATTTGAACTCCAAATGCAAAAATAACTACATATTCTTGTTCCCCTCATCATTCTCTACACTTCCCTCTTTTTAGAATTCCAAAATGAGGAAGTTCATCTCCATGGGTTTTCCCCATTCAAAGAGAAATAGCATCAATGTGTAGCTTGGAGTCTTCTCTCTCCATTAAGGTAAAAATCTACATGAAAACCTCTTGTTTCCTCCATTCTTCTTTGAAACAGATTTTTGCCCCTTTGTAATGCTCTATTTTTCTCTCTCTTTTGAACATCATTCCAACCTTCCAATGGTGGTGGAATCACCTTCTTGAACCAAGGGCTAAAACCCCTCTTAAAAGCTTCAAAAGGTAAACCCTAGATTTTGTGTTTTAAACACTTCAATGAATTAGTATAAATCTAAGGGTTAGTATTTTAATTAAACTTGTTTTTGTGTTACTTGGGTGATGGGAATGGAGTTTGGTAACTCCATTCCCCACATGACCGATTTTGTGCAAGAAGAGAGAAGAAGGAGAATTGGAAAAGAAAGAAGGAATTAAGAGCTTAAGGTAAGAGCCCCTTCTTAATTCTAAATTTTAAATGCGTTAGAGTAATGGGAATGGGTAAACTAATTAAAGAAACCCAAATATTGTATTAGTATTGTAGTTATGGAAGTATGAGTATTTGTGAGCTAAGTATTTGGATTGTAGGCCTTAGAGCCAAATAATTGTGTATGTGTATTGGTATTGTAGTTTGATGGAGTATTGATGTATTGAGATTGTTTTGATTACTGGTAGGACCCTTGTATGGGTGTGGCTATATTAGGAATGATTTTGGCAAGAAAGGATGTATGTCGCTAAGTAAGAAATGTAGGTGAACTATGGCAAAATTTTAGTAGGAATTATGCATTTATGGATGACTTGGTGAATGGGAGAACCAAGGTGTATTGGGGTAAGTAGAGATGGTTAGTAACCATGGAGTGGTAGTTGTAGTATGAGAATATAAGAGTGTAAAAATCTGTAGCAAGAAGTGTAGTAATGCATTGTAGAAACTAGGAAAAATTGGTGTACAAGATTTAGTGAAATCAGTGTTGGACTTGGGTATAGATATTGTATTTGCATGGAAATGAATTGGAATGGTAAGATGGCATTAGAACAAAGTGCTAAATGCAAAGAGAAGTGTAGGAATGCACAAGTGTGCAAAGTGTGAAAATGAGAATGGAAATTTGTAGAATTTGAGCAAGAAGTTGAGTAAGTATTGGACCATGGATTTAACGAGTTTTAGTGAGTGTTTAAGTGTGTTTAAACATGTATAAAACATGTGGAAAGATTATGGAATGATTGGAGGTGGATTAAGGGTTGATTAGGGGTTGAAAAATCCACTAAGTAGCAGTTTTTAGCAGGGTCCGGGACTTTGGATATGTACCAAGTCCCGGACCGCATTAAAAATCAGTTCGAGACTCAAAACAGGTTGTGGTCTGGGACCTTAGTCCAGGACCAAGTCCCGGACCAGGGTATGAAAAATCGCCGAGAGTGTATTCCTTGATTGGTCCGGGACCTTGGGTGCGGACCAAGTCCCAGACCACCCCCAAAAACTTGCGGAATGTGATTTTTAGGGTTTAAATGATGGGGGATTGATTGGTAATGGTTTTAAAAGTTGTTAAGGCCTTTTTTGGTGACCTTTAAAGGCCCTAAGAAGTGTAAACATGTTTGAGAAGTGATTAAGAAAGTTGTGAATTTAAGAACATTAAGTTAAACCGAAATAACGGGATAACGGGGTAAGTACGGGAGTAGTAATTATGTATGTACTGTAATGCTTAATATTAATAGAATCATTTGGCATGTAGTCATTGGTTCGAGAATAAGATTCAAGGAACAAGTGTGAACCAAAGAACAAAGGAACACCCGGTGAAGTAAATCCCGGTGAAAGGTATGATTTCTTCATCCCCTGTATCCTAACCTGGTTACCCAGATTTGTGTGCTTATTTGATCACCTAAATAAGATAAATCCATGAATCGGACTTTAATGCACTTACTTGTGCTTGCTTATATTTGTTCTTGCTATATTGTCTTGAACATTTAGTTTGTATAATTCATGAAATGAATGAATGAGAATGGATGTGTATATGTACCTTGTAGTGTACTTGTGTAATGTATTGTACCTTGTATGTATGTGTATGTGAGTAATGGATTATTGTGTGGCTTGGATGTGTGACTTCCACTAATTCCTAACTACCTATCTCCTAACGTAAGTATTGAGTAAATTGGAATGAGTAGAAGTCCGATATAGTTTCGGCCACGCGTGAGGATGAGGAGACACAAGAGGTTGGATCCGATTCCTGGCTCTTAAACTTTTCCACGGCCCAAACCCCTTAAATGGGTAGCATCCTGGATTAGTGAGCCAAGTAAAACCCGGTGGTGGGACGGTGTAGTCCCTGCCCGGAGGTCCCGACGACTTGACTTGAGTAAGTAGTAAGTAAGTAAGTAAGTAAAGTATATATGAGTAATGGTCTTGGCTGGTGTAAGTCATTGATCCCGAGTAAAAGAGTAATCTCCACCCGATTAACCCGGGGGGACAAATGGAGCTAACAAGTATTGTGTATGTATTGCGTATGCGTATTCGGTGAAGGTAAGTATGTATCGGTTGACTTGTATTGTCTTCCTTGTATGAATTGATGTGTATGTATGTATTCCTTGTGTAGTATTGTAGTAGTATGAATGAAAGCATGTATGTATGTATGTATTTGTAAAATGAATTGCATGTATTCAACCAAGTGGTCGGCGTACCCTCGCTAGTACGCGGGGTATGCGGAAGTCATATGCAGCGTAAGCTGAGCCCCTAGGGGCACCGTTTTTAGTGTGCAGGTACCCGAAGCGGATATGATCACTGTAAGAGACCGATAGCTATGTTTGGATAGCTAGGAGTGAAATGTAGATAGTAGAGAATTGTATAAGGCTTGTAGCCTTTGTTGTAGAAGTGTACCAAGGGGTACACCATATGTATTTGGAGAACATGTAGTTGCGTGGAATGGGTAGATGTAGTCTCTTAATGAGTATGTATGAACTTGGAAGAAGTGTTGCATTTGTATTTGGAACTTAGTAAACTAGGTATGTTATATTGTATTATATGACATTGTAATGGAGTATTGTATTGAATGGGAGGTTGTAGTACCCGGTTGTAATTGAAGTAAGGATTGTATTTATGTAGCACTCGGATATTCCGGTCCATCAGACCGATACTGTAAGTAGTAGTAAGCCTTGTTAGTCACGTGGGTGGCTAACGTCATTGTATCACCCACCGTTGTGTAAGTAAGTATCCGCTGCATGAGTACGGAAGTATGAGGAGATTGGACGATAATGACGGTATTAGCGGTAGGGGTGTTACAAGTTAGAGGTACAAGGCCAAAAAATACCATAAAATTGTGGTAGACAGCACAAGCTGTACGCAACTGAAGCAAAACTACCCACCTCCTTACACCTTACTCCTGCCAACCTTACATGACCTGCGAAACAAAAAATCACTCACCTATTAGCCCTCCTCAGGTTCTTACCCTTACATGAGATTCTACTGACACACAAAAATTTGCTGAACCGTAGAGTAGATTTCTTGAAGCGTTGCCTATCCATGCACATAGCTCTTAAAGTTCGGTGAAAAAGGAAAATCTTGATGAAATATGCCCCTGCTTCCACACAAATCCATCTGAAAGGAATTGAAACTCTAGCCAAATCGCTAGATTTCACTGTCTGGAGAAGATACCGAAGGAAGAAAAGGGAAAACTTTATTATTGTATCTCTAGAGGAATAAAGCGTACTTCACATTTCTAACATTATACCAGCTAACTAATATGTACACCTAAGACTAATGTAAACTAATCCAACAACTTAACATAAGTTAAGACTATAGGGACCATAAAGAACATATGAAATAAATCATCCTGATAAGTATATTCCTAACGACACTCCCAAATCATACAAGGATAGAATGATTTGAAGTTCAAAAGTACAATGAATTATCAATTACAACCCCCTACTGTAACACCCCAACTCGTAATTAGCAATTAACGATAATTAACGATACTATACTTAAATGAAATCGTAGCGGATAATACAAAAACCCAGTGTTACCGCCGTTAGCCACCCTCGTGACGCACTAGGCCTTGCTCACTCAACTGTAACGGTCTGAGTCACTGAATACTTAACCAACTTAATTCCAACAGTTTATATACATACATATCGAGTCAACTAATGTTTTTCCAAAATACAAGTTCGTTACGACTTACCACAATTTTCATAAGTGTATAAGTCTAACCGAGGAAATATCAAAAGTAAAATTACTCCTGGTCCAAAATCTACCCCTCCTACACTCGGTCGGGTCGAATCAGCATCATGTACCTGAAATATGGTAGGCCCAAACAGGCTCAGCACAACTGTTGGTGCGAAAATGTTCAGCCCGCAAGCTACCGAGCCACACAAGACTAATTGATCGAGAGCATGCAGTTGATTTATTTCAACAATATATATATTAAATGCTGTAAACACACAACATACAACAGTTGTCACAAATATTCATAAAAACAATCCAATACAACCATCGAAGAAGATTGCAACACCAAAATAAGTGTCAGTTCTCTATTCAACTTGGGTCTCGAGATTATATTTGGAATCTCGAATACGGCCTCAATCAATTATCCTCGGACGATCCACATGATGGGATTGTCACTTTCCAAGTTCAAGTCAATGTATATTCGGGTATTTATGAACCCTGATAGGCGAGTATCAAACTCTTCAATTACATGATCGTTAGTGTGATGCATGACTAGTTGGGTATTATTTGAAACCTATTGAATGAGTATTTAAACTACCAAATTGCATGATCGTCGAGATAACACATAACTAACCGGGTATATGTTGAACCCTAGTAAGTGAGTGTTAAACTACCAAATTGCATGACCATCAGTGTGACGCATGACTAACCTGAGAGCCTCGATTCTTGAACCACTACACTTTTGTTAATTCGAATTGATTAGGGTCTGATCGGGTTCTGGGTTCACTTATAACCTAAGCTTAATAAATATGTCATAAAACACTAAATACTTAGTCCTAAGTTAGCTCACTGGAACCTAATTAGAGTCGCCACCTAATTTTAACCTAGATCAAATTAGAAAAGGAGAGTTCGGGTTCGGGGGCTTGGTATTCGACTTATTTAGGGTTAAAGTACTTTCATTACCCCTCGAAGTCATTTTTCCTCTACTTAGTTTATTTATGGCTTATTACGAGTCGTTTTAACCTAAGTGCATGAATTTCTGATTTCTTTTATTTTTTAACATTTTTTGGCAGAAAATTAAAGTGAAAACTAAAATTACCTAAACTAGGGTTTCAAAGGAAGAATTAAGTTGAATTTTGTTTCCGTCCGTGGCCACGGACCTAATGTTCGAACCCACGAACCCTAGTTAACCTAAGTGAAAATAAAAGTCAAATTTAAACAGAAACAAAAATTTGAAAAGTCCGGGGCCACGGACAGGACGTCCGTGGGCCCAGACATGCTTTGTAAAACCCTAAAATTTTGAAAATTTAAAATCCCGCCGCCATCTGAGGGTATCCGTGACCACGGAGTACCCGTTCGTGGGCCCGGACACAGTGTCCAGGGCTGCGGACCACCCACAGACGACGGGTTTTAGATGGTTCCCGACGGTGTTTTTAGCACAAAATTTATGGATGCGTAGCATGACAAATTTCCAAGATGTTAGTAATCAAATATTTTTAATTCGGCTTCAAAGTAATGACGAAACTTAACGAACAAGTTAATGGACAGAAGCGAAAACAAATGACAATTCAGAAGCCGAAAAGTGTCGGTTCGAAGTCAGATTTTAATACAAGGTTAAACAAGTTGTGGGGAGTTAGGAAATTAGGATTCCAACCTGTTTTGACTTCGGGATTGACTGGATTCTTCACGTCGGGAGTCTTTCGGAGCTTCGCTAAAGTAGGTTCCGGTTCGGGTTTGAGACCATCTTCTAACCCTTGTGAATTGAGGTTGTTCTTCACATTTTGGTGGTGGTTTGGTGGTGGTTTGATGATTGTGGTGGAAAGAGGGATTGAATGATGTGTTAGGTGGTGATTTCGGGAGAGTTTTGGTAGAATTTTGGTGCTCGGAAGCTGCAAAACGTTGGAGTATTGAGCCGGATAGGTTTCCTGGTTTCTTATTGTTCTTGGAGATGTGTTTTGATCAAGGGATAAGGTTTCTTAAGTAGGCCTCACTAAAGATAGAAACAATCCGGTAAAAACTAAGATTTACCGACATCTTAGCTTAAAGGCTTCTAAAAGGAATTTGACTATGAAATTTTAACTATGTGTAATGAGAAGGGAAGAAATAGCGCCAGGCCAAAAGCAGGATACGTAGAGCATCCGGACGCTCTAGCCGGATGAGGTCAGAAGCTTGTAGAACATCCGGCCGCCTCTAGCCGGAGGGAAATACAAATACATAGAGCGTCCGGCCACCCCTAGCCGGATGAAAGTAGAGCTTAGACAAAGCAAAGCATCATACGACCGGCCGCTTGTGGTCGGTCAAAGATTCTAGGAGGGGGTAGAACTGTACTTAAACATGTAAAATACAGGCTGGCACCAAAGAGACCAGGCCCAAAAAACTATAAATAAGGGTGTACCCCCGTAAAATAAGGTACGCGATATTTGGCAATCAAACTCTCATTCGATTCTAATAGAAGCTCCCTTTCTCCCTCTCTACTCTCGCGAGATTCTGAGTCCGAGACCAGGTAATGTAGGATAGAAGGTCAGACCGGATCGTACTAGGATAGATATACTGTCACATTGCGACCAAGTTGGATCTTGTCAGGATAGATTTACTGTTTCATTTGGCGCCGTCTGTGGGAATCAAACAGCAAGAAGCAACCACGAGACCACCTGGAAACAGGGAAGTAATCTGCGACGGTTTATAGCGAAAGATCTGAAATAACCAATGACATTTTTTGCAGGATCGGAACACGAAAGATGGCTCCAAGATCAAAGAAAACTCTGAAGAACGCTACTGACGATAACAACCGCTCCAAGGAAGGGATGAGTTCGGAGATGCCAGAGGCCATCTCCAAAAAAGATCTTGAGGACATGCTAAAGGGGCTAGTCAGGTCCATTGACGAGAAAATTGTAGAGGGAAATGAGACTTTGCAGCAGGAACTGATGTAAAGAGACGAGGAGTATCAAAGAAAATGGGACGAAATGACGGAGGCCATCGAACAATTGAAGAACAAAGATTCCAGAGGCAGCAATGGGGAGAAAAGTAAGGATAGAAAGCACAATTCAATTGCTGACGAAGGAGAAATGGAAGAAGATGATCAGATAGATATGAGCTTGTACCCCTTCTCAGAGCGGATAAGGAAGGCAAAACTCCCGCCGCACTTTGTCGCCCCGACAATTGAGAAATATGACGGGACTGGAGATCCTGCTCAGCATATCAAAAAGTTCATGTTCGCCATAAGCACTCAGGGGATTAGCTCCCTCGCCCTCTGCAATCTGTTCCCCGGAACGCTTTCAAAGAGAGCATTGGGATGGATCTCCACGAGACCGCCGCAGTCCATCACGAGCTTCAAACAACTGACCGAAGATTTCCAGCAATACTTTGCTGTGAGTAAGAGGGTTAAAAAAGAAACAATAGAGTTGATGGACATTAAGCAGCGAAAAAAGGAGAAACCGTGAAGGAGTACAACGAGCGCTTCCACAAGAAGGTCGCGGAAATTGATGATATTGATGAGAAAATCTTGATTAAGGCCTTTGGAAACGGCCTAGCTCAGCCTCGACTAGCTGGAAAGATCGCAACGAAGGTGCCGAAAACTCATGGAGAGTTAGCTGAAATGATCCATGATTTTTGAAGTCTGAGATAGCGGAAAACAAGGCTAAGGAGCTAGCGGACAGCTTCAAAGCCGCAGGAGCGCCTGCAAAGAAAGAGGGGCATGGAGGAAACGCCGGAAGGGGAGGGTCAAGGTACAAGCCATACTATGGCAAATCCATCGCCGGATCTTCCTTTCAGGGGGCACAGCATCAGGGAGCAAGAACCGTTGTCTACATTGATCCAGGGAAGTATGCTGCTGCAGTAAGGGAGGGGTACCTTCCTCAGCCTAGGAGGCCGCCGCAAGGGGAAATTCCGGTTGCATTCTGTGAGTATCACGGGAATCGCAGCCACCGAACCGTGAACTGTGCTACCTTGGCCAAAGAGCTCCGAGTCATTGAGGAGAATAAGAAGAAATGAAAGCAGGCGGCTGGAGCACAAAGGCAATACGGTGGCCAACAAGGTGGTACCCAGAATGCACCCCGAGGGCGACAGGAGGAAGAAATTCACCCCAGGCTTGACCCCGGCAAATCAGTGGGGATAATAACAGGTTTGTGAAAAAGGAGAGTAAAAGTTTTTTCTTCCTTTTATTCAGAATAACATCTGGAATTACAATTTGCGGTCTGTTTTAAAATGAAATTTTGTATCACATAGATTGTCAAAAATCATGTTGTCAAAGAGAGAAATAAAATTTCCATTCTTTTCGCATTCTTTACTATTAGCAGCCTCCTTTCTTTTCCCAAAAAAAAGGCTAACAAAACTTCCTCTAAGAAAACTCACAGGACTTTTTTCAGAAGTAGGACCACTAACCCCTAATGAAAGGAAAAGACACATTCATCAAGTACATCAAGAACTCCCGGAGAAAAAAATCGCCAAAAAGGAAAATTTCCCTCCAATCTTCTTCTCCGACGAAGATGAAGAAGGAGTGCTATACCCGCACAACGATCCACTTGTCATTCGTGCGCAGGTAAATAACCGAATGATGGAGGGAATTTTAATCGATAGTGGAGCCGGAGCAAATGTCATATCAGCCGAAGCGGTTAGGAGGTTAGAGGTGCCTGAGGAGCGGATCAAGCCCTATTCAGCGGTTCTAGGAGGGTTTGTTGGAGGTGTCTCTACCACGTCTTCCGGCAGTATAGATTTCACAATGACCTTGGGGCAAGGAGACGAAAGAAGAACAGAAAAGCTCACGGCTTTTATTGTGCCAGGTCTTTCTGGATATAACATGTACCTTGGAAGGCCAGGGATCAATGCTTTCAAAGCCATTCACAGCACTCACCACTTAAAAATGAAGTACTTGACCTCAAGCGGAAAGGTGGTTACGATAAGAGGAAGCCAAAAGATGGCCCGACTGTGTGAAGTCGCATCATGGACAGCCTTCCTAGTGAGGAAGTGGTCAAAACTGTGGGATCGGACAAGGAGTTTAAAGGAAAGTTACCTTCTTCCCCAGGGCCGGATCAAGAAAAAAGAAGAATGTCGAATAACCCAAGATCCCCCCAGAGAGGGCAACATTTGCTTGGAGCACGGACGAGATGCCTGGTATAGACCCAAGCGTTATCCGGCATGAGCTCAGGGTAGACCCTAAACATCTGGCGGTCAGGCAAAGGAGAAGGGTAATTGGGAAGAAAGAGATTTAGCCGCGCGTAGCGAGGTCCAAAAACTCCTTAAAGCCGGATTCATCAGGGAGGTCGCGTATCCACGGTGGTTGGCTAATGTTGTCATGGTGAAAAAAGCAAATGGAAAAGGAGAATGTGCGTGGATTTCACAGATCTAAATAAGGCATGTCCTAAGGATTTTTATCCCCTGCCATCAATAGATAGATTGGTGGTCTCAACTGCCCAGAGTTCTGTGTTAAGTTTTCTGGATGCTTTCTCCGGCTATAATCAAATAAAAATGAAAGAGGATGATTCGGAAAAAACTTCCTTCATTACTTCAGCCGGAACATTCTGTTACAAAGTAATGCCTTTCGGCCTAAAGAATGCAGGGGCCACTTTTCAGCGAATGATTGACAAAGTGTTTTGTCAGCAAATTGCCCGAAATGTAGAAGCTTACGTTGATGACATAGTTGTGAAAAGCCCGTCAAAGGAACAACACATGAAGGATTTAGAAGAAACATTCGACACTCTGGATAAATACCAAATCAAGCTAAATCCAGAAAAGTGCGTATTTGGTGTAACCAAAGGGAGGTTTCTTGGTTTCATTGTTGGGCAACGAGGTATTGAGGTTGATCCGGATAAAAGTCAGGCAATCCTCGACCTTTCCCCTCCAAGAAATATCAAAGATGTCCAAGCCTTGAACGGAAGACTCACAGCATTAAGTAGATTATGTTCTAAACTTCAAGAAAAATCAATCCCGTTATTCAATATTTTAAGGAAGAACAGCAAATTCCAGTGGGGACAAGAGTGCATAGAAGCATTTGAAAAGATCAAGGAGATGCTTCAGGATCTACCTAAATTGGGTGTACCTGCCCCCGGACAAGACCTATACCTTTACTTGTCCGCAACAGATTGGGCGGTTGCAGCTGTCTTAATCATGGAGGAAAAAAGGGAGATACCAGTTTACTATACGGGCAAAATCTTAAGCCAAACAGAAGGACGGTACACTAATATAGAAAAAGTCTTGTTCGCACTGGTAGTAGCATCAAGAAAACTACGACCCTACTTCCAGTCACACCGAATCTTTGTCAGGACCAATTGGCCGCTCAAACAAATTGCGAACAATCCGAATGCCTCCGGCCGGATGGTAAGCTGGACAGTAGAGCTGACACAATATGAAATTCACTTCATGCCCAGAACGGCGATTAAAGCTCAGGCCTTAGCGGACTTCATAACAGAAACAAGCTTTGCAAAAGACAAGAAACAAACTCAGAGTCCATATGTCATCTTGGTTGATGGGGCTCGATGCAAAAGTGGGGCAGGAGCTGGAATAGTGGTACAGGCACCAGATGGGCAAAGCTTGAATTATGCCTTCCGACTGGACTTTGATGTCACTAATAATGAAGCCGAATACGAAGCTCTTATCCAGGGTTTGGAAGTAGCCACAGCCCTCGGGGCGACAGGTTCCATAGAATAGATACCTTCTCTGTTTATTTCATACTTATAAAATCCAGTATGAGGTAAAACTTATGAAAATGTAACCAATTTTTAACAGAGTTAGAGGTGTATTCAGACTCTATGTTGGTGACAAGACAAAACGACAACATCTACGAAGTCAAAGAAGAAAAACTATGGAGGTACTTGCTCAAGGTCCAGGAACTAAGGGCAAATTTCCAAAAATGCGAACTAAAACACCTTCCCCGTGAGGAGAATGTCGAAGCTGATGCCTTGGCCAAATTGGCAAGTATGGCCGAAAAAGTACCCAATGAGATATGGCTGGAAATCAGAACCTCCCCAAGTATAGAAGGAACTCAGGTGCTGGCGATAGGGACAAATGACCAAGAAGAATCCTGGATGACCCCAATCATGAATTACATACGGCATGGAAAACTGCCGGAGGAGGAAAAGGAGGCCAGGATAGTAAAAAGGCGGGCCGCATCATTCTTTATTGAGAATAACCAGCTGTATAAGCGATCTTTTGCAAGACCAGCTCTGAAGTGTGTCACCATAGCTGAAGGAGCAGAATTAGTAAGAGAGATACATGATGGGCTCTGCGGAAATCACCAGGGAGAAAGGACCACAACCCACAAAATCTTAAGACTCGGATATTTTTGGCCGAAAATGATGGAGCACTGCAAGGAATATATACGAAGATGTCGCAAGTGTCAAGAAGATGGAAATAAGTTACATACTCCTCCGGAGGAGCAAAAATCTATTCTATGCCCAATTCCCTTTGCTATGTGGGGGTTGGACATTGTGGGTCCATTCCCGGAATCTTCACCAGGGAGGTTCAAATTCATGTACGTTGCTATCGACTACATCACAAAGTGGGTTGAAGTAATGCCTACTATCTCCATCACGGCTAGGAAGTCACAAGAATTCATTTGGAAATATGTGGTATGCAGGTTTGGCATACCAAAAGCCATAGTAACTGATAATGGAACACAATTCAATTGCCAAAGCTTCCGAGAATTCTGTGAAGAATGGAAGATCGACTTGAGATTTGCATCAGTAGCCCATCCTCAGGCGAATGGGCAGGTTGAGAATGCAAATGGCCAAATAGTAAAGGCGATGAAGAGGAAACTCGATGAGAAAAAAGGAAAATGGGCAGAATTGTTACCCCAGATCCTATGGTCGTACCGAACAACGGAAAGAGGACCGACAGGAGATTGTGGTACCGTCCATAAGATGGGAATCATATGACGAAGAGACCAACAATCAGGGAGTACAGGATCACCTTGACCTCCTTGAAGAAACCAGGACGGCCGCCGCAGTAAGGATGGCAAAAGATATATCCAAGGTAGAAAGGTATTTCAACAGGAGGGTGAAAGAACGAAGTTTTGCCCCAGGAGAATTAGTCCTCCGGGAAGTTAAGCAACCCAAGAAGCTGGAACCCCAATGGGAAGGGCCATACATCATACACCAGAAGACGGGACGAGCTTCATACCGCTTGAAAAATGGAGAAGGGTACGAATTGCCACATTCTTGGCATGGCAAATGTCTGAAAAAGTTCTATGTATAACATTTGAAACTCTTCAATAAAACGTATTATTTTTTGAAAAATAAAACAAAAAAGTAAGCACCGGCCAACGAGCCGCAGGCTATCATGCCTTGAAAGTAAGCACCGGCCAACGAGCCGCAGGCTATCATGCCTTGAAAGTAAGCACCGGCCAACGAGCCGCAGGCTATCATGCCTTGAAAGTAAGCACCGGCCAACGAGCCGCAGGCTATCATGCCTTGAAAGTAAGCACCGGCCAACGAGCCGCAGGCTATCATGCCTTGAAAGTAAGCACCGGCCAACGAGCCGCAGGCTATCATGCCTTGAAAGTAAGCACCGGCCAACGAGCCGCAGGCTATCATGCCTTGAAAGAAACATCCGGCCAGTTAGCCTTAGGCTATCTTGCTTTAAAAATTAGGTGTCAGCAAACAGGCCGCAGGTTCCTATACTCCATATCCTAGAAAATCCGGCTGGAACAAGGAGTCGAGCCGGAACAAAAGGTCCAAAACCAAAAATCCCTTGGGTTATAAAGAAATGAATACTACACTGGCATAACTCACATAAACATAACCATACGTGCAATAAAAATTGGCTCAAAAGAGTTATTCTGGCGGACAAGTAACTGAAGATGGAGAAAGATATAAGCTTATATTCCTCCCAAAGTGTGGGGTAAAAACAGTTACAAAATATGGTCATTCGGCAAAAAATAAAAAATACAAGCCGAAACCGAAACTCCCCTAAAAAAAAAAAGAAGAGTGACTATTCTACTTTTTCTACAACTTCTTTTTCAGCAGTCAACAGCCTATCGCCGCTACCAGCTACGCTCTCAGAAGACTTGGACTTCTTGGAAAGACGTTGCACTCCTCCGGCGGACGGTAGGATATTGCTTCCAGCTGGAAGGAATGAGGCCTCGCCGGCGCCAAAACATGTCTCTCCAGGACTGCGGCAGAACCTTTCGAGCTCTAAAAAGAAGTTGGACTTCTGAGCAACAGCCCTAAATTCCAGCTTGTTGTACAGATCATCATCTAGTAACTCTCCTTTCTCAAGAGAATGATCCGAAACAATCTGCTGGCAAATATCAACTAACCGGCGGCACTGGGAAGCAAAGGACTCCTTTAGATGAGCATTGATGGTGCCTTGCTTCTGTATCTCCTCTTGGGATTGCCGAGAAAACGACTTGAGCCTGGCCACCTGAGATTCAAGGGTCAGGACTTGGGCTCGATACTTGTCACGTTCACAATTGGCAGAAGACAGCTCCTCCTTTGCACGGGCTATCCGTCCACTCAACTGGTGACGTGCTTCAGTAAATTGGCAGCACTCATCCTAGCCGGAACAAAAACAATAAGAAGAAGAAAGGGCCAAAAAGAGAGGAAAAAGTTAAAAGCCTGAAAGTTTACCGTGACCTAATGGCTCAGTATTCTCAGCCTGAGAGCGAGACTTAGCTTCCTCCAGCTCTCTTATTTTCTCCTCCAGCCTCGCCTTCTCTTCTATCAGGGCGGTTTTATCCGCAACAAGAGCTTTCTTTTCTTCTTCCAAAAGAGAGCAATCTCGGAGCAGAGACTGCTTCTCTTGATCAAAGGAAGACCTTGACTGCTCCTCCAGCGCGGCTTTTCTTCCAGCAGGCGGTCGTACTCTTGCATAAGCTTCTCTTTTTCCTTCACAAGAGCTTCGTTCTCCCGTTGAAGAGCTTGCTTCTCCAGCTCAAGAGCTTCAACCTCCTGCTTAAAAGAGTTCCCCTCCTGGTAGAAAAAGGCCTTCTCAGCCTGAAGATTGTTCACCTCACTCTGAAGATTGTTTACTTCGTTCCGGTGCATGGAGCGTACCTGATCCAACCGTAATGTCCAGGTCAAAGAAGGATCAAAATAGCTTATCCTTATTCAAGGGAAAACGGGAGACGATTTCATACCTCTATCAATGTATTATCAGCCTCTTTGATCCGGCCTTTTAGAGAAAAGTTCTCTTCTCGAAGTTTCTTCAGCTGCAGCTCGTACTCATCGCTGGCGCTCACATTCTCGAGACAACTGCAGGTCTTTGTTGATTGCCTCAGTCCTCTCCTTTGCCTTACAATCGATCTCGTACTCAACCTGGTCAATATAGGCATCGTGGGAAGAGCGGGTCAGCTTCAGTTCCTCTTCAACATTGTTGGCTCGGCTTTCCTCGTAGCGGAGCCTGGATCGGAGGTTGCCAAAGTGAACCTCAGCACTTTGGGCCATGGACATCACCTAAAAAAAACGGTACGATGCATAAATTCAGGGAAAAACCAAAAAGAAACAAGAAAAGAAGCGTAAAAGTGATATGCATGTCAACCTGAAAGATTCCCCCCCACATCATGTCAAACACTTCATTTGCGGAAGGGAGTGCCGCATGATGGCATCCGCCCCCCAATCCCCGATCCACAGCCTTTTCTTGGTAGCAGTAAAGGTCGCTGGAGGAGCGAAGATCCCGTCTGGATGACCGGATCTCTTAATCGCCTCCTTCCAGACAGAGGAATACTTGGCGGCATCACAGGTTATCAGAGGAAGAGGGTGCCCGCAATGGTAAAACCACCCTTCCTTCTGGGAGGGACCAGTGTAGGACTCCTGAGCAGGGGAGGAGGGGAAGAGGAGGAGGAGGCTATGTAGTCTTCTCTCAGCTCACCCTGGGGCTCGGGACCCTCCGGCAAGGAGAGGCTATATAATCCTCTCTTTGCTTACTTCGGAGCTCAGGGTCCTCCGGCACCTGCCGATACTCCATTGCTCTTTCCCTTGCCGCATCCACGGCCGCAGCAACGTCGATGGAGAATGATCCTGAAGCTCCAGGATCACCAGAGGTTTGTGGCTCTACGGCCTTCGGTTTCGATGTTGTTTTCTTTTTTAATCTTCTCTTGGCAGGAGCAGCGGCTGCCGCAATGATAAAAACAGTTAGAACCAGAAGAATGAAACTAAAAAAAAAGAATACTAAAAAGAAGGAAACTTAAGGGACAGGAGAAGGCGGCAAAGCAAACAAAACCTTCTCCAGCCGAAGGACCAACGCAGAGGTCTGTGGCCTCCAGGGTGTTTTCCTGAGCAGGATCTGAGGAAAAGTAACCCGTCAAATCAGGAAATAACTCACAAATAGGAGTCGGATGACCGGACTCCCGCCCCGGGCGAGAACCAAGGTCTAAACCTGAACCAGGGGTGAGGGGAAGGAAGACACGGCGCCCAGACTTGGGGCTCACGTGCCATGTACCTGACTGCCGACGCCAGCACGTTCAGGAGATTCTAGCCTCTTTTTTTTTTCAAATGACCAGCCTGGTCATCACCAGCTTCTCGCCTGGAGCGCTTTGCCGGAGCAGCGCTTTCCAAAAGCTGCTCAGCCGCATCAGTAGCCGCATCCAGCGTATCGTAGTAGTTAATTTTTTCGTCCCCGTTCTTAAAGGTGACGAAGTTCCAGCTATGGAAGGAGCTGATCTTTTCTCCCTTCTGGAAAAAGTCTGAAACAACATATCCAAACAATAAGGAGGCCGAATGAAGCGACATAACTCATACTAAGGAATAAAGACACTTACTGTGATGTGTCTTCAGAGAAGACAAGCGTTCTTTTGTAAAAAATGCCTCGACAGTCGGCAGTTTCTTGTTTACTGCCCTCAGAATCTTCGAGATAGGGATCTCAGCCGGAGGAATTTGGGGGCTGAACAACTGACCTTTTCCGACCTCAGCAGAGTATGGGACGCCCAAGATTCGGCCGGACGGAGGAACGATGACGAACCACCGCGACCCCCAGTCGTGGGCCTTCTTATAGTCAAAGAGGGTGTACCCAGTCTTCGCGATAAGGGTTAGGCTATCAGGATCCTTCCTAACTGTAAAGAATCGGACGAAGTCAGTACCCTCCGGCCGAATTTTGCTTTCCTCGCAAAGAGAAACAAAAGCGTGGAGGTGCGAAATGGCCTTCGGATGAAGGTGAGCGAGGGTGCAGCAGCGGCGAAGGAGGAACCCTAGCACGAAAGGGTGCGGGGGAATGGTCAAGCCGGAGCGGAAGAAATCAGCGTAGACAACATACCCGAGGCCAAAATCGTCGTTAGGGTGGGAATCAGAGGATGGCAAAAAAATTTGTGTGCCAAGTGGGGCTTCGACAGCCCCGAGACAATCACAGAGGGTGGAGTAATTGAGAGAAGAAGGAAAGGGCTGACGCCCAGATCAGAAGGGTCTTGCGGGCTTCAGGTACGAGGGGCGAAAGCCGTTGGAGGACTGAGAACCCTGAATCGCTTCAATGGCGGGCGGAAATTTGGTAGCGAGGTTTGCTCTGTTTGGAGGAGGAAGACATTGTCAAGCTTGGCGAAGAATCAAAGGATGACGGCGATAAAAGACGAGGTGGCACGCGACGACAGGAAGGCGAGAGAAGAAGAACGGTCGAAGTAAAGGGCCAGTAGAGGAAAGAAGAAAGAGCTCAAAAGATTAGGCTTTAAGGAAAGTTTTTTCCCGCTTAAAAAAATAATAATATATATGTGCGAACAAAAGTGTCTCTTTTATTTTTACAGGGGAAGAGAAAGGGCTGCGCGCTTCCTAAAGACGCTTCTGACGTTTAGTCGAAAGAAAGGCCCTACGTATTCTACACCGACCACGGGCGGAAAATTCAAAAAGCAAAACGAACCACGAGCTACGCCTGTGTCCAACAAGAAGTTCCTTTTCTCCAAGTATGAAGAAAAAGAACTTGTGGGACTAAGATAAGGAGACAACAAAACTTGAGTAGCCTCGAAATTGGCCACAGGTAGATGCAAAATTTTTTCACCAAAACACAAGACACAGAAGTTCTATTTTCTTCACCGAAATTCAGAAAGATAGAACTTGTGGGACTGATGAGAAGGGAAGAAATAGCGCCAGGCCAAAAGCAGGATACGTAGAGCATCCGGCCGCTCTAGCCGGATGAGGTCAGAAGCTTGTAGAACATTCGGCCGCCTCTAGCCGGAGGGAAATACAAATACATAGAGCGTCCGGCCACCCCTAGCCGGATGAAAGTAGAGCTTAGACAAAGCAAAGCATCATACGACCGGCCGCTTGTGGTCGGTCAAAGATTCTAGGAGGGGGTAGAACTGTACTTAAATATGTAAAATACAGGCTGGCACCAAAAAGACCAGGCCCAAAAAACTATAAATATGGGTGTACCCCCGTGAAATAAGGTACGCGATATTTGGCAATCAAACTCTCATTCGATTCTAATAGAAGCTCCTTTCTCCCTCTCTACTCGCGAGATTCTGAGTCCGAGACCAGGTAATGAAGGATAAAAGGTCAGACCGGATCGTACTAGGATAGATGTACTATCACATTGCGACCAAGTTGGATCTTGTCAGGATAGATTTACTGTTTCATGTAAAGGAAAACATTTTTGGTTTTTCAAAGGTGGAATCAAATTTTTGGGATATTGGAATATTTTTAAATTCAATTTCTCGTCAGATTTAATCAGAAATTACTAGAAAATTATTGGAAATTCAAAAAATCAAAATTCCAAAGCCATTTTAGGAGGGAGAGAGAAAGCTTGTAGGGGGCTTAGGAGCCTTTGAAAATTATGAAAATGCCCCTGAAGATTACTAAGCTGTCCCCAACACTCCAGAATATGCCGATCGCACTGGAATCCATGCTACTTGACCAAACTACCCTTTTAGTACATACACCTCAAGAGACCCTCTTCCTGGGGGGGGTTAAAATTTTGGGTATAACAGATTGCCCCACGTCAACTTGGCTTTGTAATGAAAATGAAAAGATTGGTTGATGCCTGAGTGATGCCCCAAAATTTTAACCAGTAGTGAGGAATGAATTCCCTGTCTTAGATTTCTGCTGAAAGTCTAATGATTGTGCTGTGCTATTATGAGGTGCTAGCTACCAAGGGAATGAGTTGAACTAAGAAAAAAAGGATAATGAACCGAGTATTGAAGGTGTCGGAAACCTGTGAGTAGAATGAAGACATGAGAACTGTGTGTATGAGCATGCAATTGAAGATGATATGCATATGACATGCGGATGAGGATGGTATGCAAATGTTGCTTGGTGCATTTGGGGAACAAACTCATGCCAATGCTCCTGGTTTGATCCTATGTGGACTTATTGCCATTGCCCCCAAACCGGTGTGCAGGGATAACTCCTAGTATAAACCCTGGGGGACTTATTGCCTTTTCCCACCATTCGTTTATTTCAAAATAAGCTGACATAACTAAGGAGGATTTATTGCCATCACCTCGTCAACTTCTATAGCCAGGGCTTATGCGAGCCTGGGTTATGCAAATGGTATGGAATGTTTGATGATGCAATATGCAAGGTACGACTTATGTGTGCCCAAGGATGACTTCATGGAAGGAAGAGCTTATATGTGCCTAAATGGAAATGCTAAGTAGGGCTTATGTGCGCCTAAGGATGTTTATATGCAAGGTAGGGCTTATGTGTGCCTAATGATGGTTTTTATTTAAGGATGGAAATGCAAGATATGGCTTATGTTTGCCTAGGATGACTATATGGAAGGTAAGGTTATGTGTGCCTAAATGGAAATGCTAAGTAGGGCTTATGTGTGCTTAAGGATGATTTCTATGCAAGGAAGGGCTTATGTGTGCCTAAGGATGATTTCTATGCAAGGAAGGGCTTATGTGTGCCTAAATAGAAATGCAAGGTAGGGCTTATGTGTGCCTGGGAAGGAAAGGTGTATGGTAGGTCTTATGGGCGCCTAAGATGTTTTTGTTGTGGTAGGGCTTATGTGTGCCTGGGGAGGTGTTTTTGTGATGTTAGGGCTTATATGTGTTTGGGAAGGAAAAAGTGTATGGTAGGGCTTATAGGCGCCTAAGGAGGTATTTTTGTGATGGTAGGGCTTATGTGTACCAGGGGAGGTGATTTTGTGATGGTAGGGCTTATGTGTTCCTGGGAAAGAAAAAGTGTATGGTAGGGGCTTATGCGCGCCTAAGGAGGTATTTTTGTGATGGTATGGCTTATGTGTGCCTAGGAAGGAAAACGTGTATGGTAGGGCTTATGGGCGCCTGGGGAGGTGTTTTGTGATGGTAACGTTTATGTGTGTCTGGGAATGTGAGATGTATGGTGGGGCTCATGGGTGCCCGAGGAGGTGTTTTTGTGATGGTAGGGCTTATGTATGCCTGAGAAGGTGAGATGTATGGTAGGGCTTATGGGTGCCTGAGGAGGTGAGATTAGGGATGGTAATGGGTCTGGTTTGGGTCGGGTGGACCATCACCTGCACCCATCATCCGACTTCACCCGCTCCACCCATACCCGACCTGTCACCCGTTATGTATCACCCGTCACCCGTTTCACCCGTTTACCCGTTTGTTTTTCCTTTTCCTTATTCACTAGTTAGGTTTGCAAATTAATGTGTGGAGAGAAAATTAAGGTGCAGCGCATGTATGTTCCATTTTCTTTAGTTAGAGTGCAAAAATACTTTCAATGAAGAAAATGAAAAACTACACAGAGCATGTAAGTTCCCTGTTCTCCAGTTAGGGCACAAATTACCGAGAGTGAAGAGAGAAAATAGAGGTGCATAGTATGTATGTTTTATGTTCGCCGTCACCCGACCCGCACCCGCACCCGTTTCACCCGTCACCCGTTTTTTGTGGGTTTTTCACCCGGTTTAGCGGGTCAGGTGACCGGGTGAAATAGGTACCCGCGGAGCCATTGCCATCCCTAGGTGAGATGTATGGTGGGGCTCATGGGTGCTTGAGCAGGTGTTTTTGTGATGGTAGGGCTTATGTGGGCGTGAGAAGAAGAAATTTATGGTAGGGCTTATGGGTGCCTAAAATGATTGAATGTGAGGTAGGTTTTATGGGAGCCTAAAGTTTGGGAGTGAGACTCGCTCGAACTCGGTTGCTTATGGAGACCGAGACCCATTCGAACTTGACTAGGCTATTTTGAAGAATGCAATATGTTTGAGGATGATGACAGTCGATTGTGAAAGTGCCAAACATGACAATGATAAAATGTATGTAAGATACTTGTTCAAAACAAGAAACCTTTGAAAAATTTGCCGAATGTGGCAATGATGAAGGTTGGAAATCGTCCAAAGCAAGAAATTTCTAGAAGATGTGCCAAACATGGTTATGTTGAGGATTGAAAATTGTCCAAAACAAGAAATTGCTGGAAAATGTGCCAAACGTGGTTGCGATGAGGATTGATAATTGTCCAAGGCAAGAAATTGTTGGAAAATGTGCCAAGCGTGGCAATGATTGAGAAAAACTCTACTGAAAAAGGAAAGTGAAGTAATCATTTCCTGACTAAGAATTTTTGATCTGCATTTTGTTTCTTAGAAGATGAAAATGCTGCCGGTGGGAGTATATGGTATGAGTGGTGTTAGGGAATTATGACAAGCCTGTGGTGTATGATGTGGAAGTAAAGGGCTTATGTGTGCCTGTGGTGTATGATGTGGAGGTAAGGGCTTATGTGTGCCTGAGGTGGGATGGTGGTGGTGACGTTTGATCTTTTGGGTTTCAATTATGCTCGCAATTGTTGGAACCAACAATTGCCCCCTAGTATTTTTCCTTAAGGCAATATGAGCTTTAGAGCTTATGGAAATTGATGGGGATGATTGATCGCCCCCAGTATTTTCTTTGATTAAACGCGCGAACAAGTCTTGTCCTCACAAGGTCAAGGCCTATGTTTTGATGCAGTGCTTTCTAACCTACACTCGATGTGTTTGGTGTTTGTACTTGTTTCTTGCTTACGATCACAACTTCTAGACCATTGAATTTGATATTTGATGGATTTACACATTCGATCTATTATTTCACGTTATTAGACACATAACAGAACCATGGAGGGATATTTGAGGTATGTAGAGCTAAAAGGGGTGACCAAAGCTGCAACTTGCGTCTTCCCTCGGATTTGTCTTCCTTGTCTTGAAGTCGTCTGGCTGCTTTGTGTTGACTTTGTTTTCGAGCTTCTGGACTTGGACTTTTGAAGTCGTCCTGTACACCATTTCTCTTCTTTTTTTCATTCGGATTTCTTTGAGGTGCTTCGGGTTTGCCTCTTTGTTTTAACTTTTCTTGACTTTGCCTTCGGGGTTCTTATGTCTCCCGTTTTGAGCTTTGGGAGCTGTTTTGATATGAGCTCTTTGGATCCTGTGTCGCTTTGGGACCATTTGCGGATCGCTTCATCATGCTGATAGCGGCGTTGCTTCTTTGGACTGATGGAAACGTTATATGATAGTCGGGCTCCTTGCTTCCTTTGGTCAACGGGTTGTATATTCATCACGGGCTGGCTTGTTTTGAAGAGCTTATAATATCGAAAAAAGGATATATTAATGGCTTAGCGGGGGTGCCTAAGGTTTAATGACAGGGTTCACAAGCTTTTTGGCTGTGTGGTGTTGTACCTAGGTGCTTCGTCATTCCTAATAGTTGTGCATCCGTTCTTTGTTACTTTTCGCAGGTCTAAGAGTAAATTTACACATTATCTCCTTCAATAGAAGTTATGCAGTTTGCCTCACTTTTGAATGTATTCTCACTGAAGTCGTGTAAAAATGACACGCTCGTTCTCTCTTGGTTTAACCGCTTAAGACACTCTCCCGCAATTTTTTTACTCAAAGACTTGTTCACGTATTTAAACAAAAGAAATGAACATTATCAATCCTAAACTCAGATTTCCCCTAGTATTTATGGGGTTTATGACAACAATTTAAAAGATTTGGACTCAAAACCACTTTGTGGGTTGTTTGGATGTCTTTGGATAAGCTGTGGGGTTTGGCAAGGCATGTACAAATTTTTGGAAACAAAATACAAGTCTTTGTATTCCATTGTCGGGAAATGATTATTTCATGAACCATTTTCTCAAAAGAAATTTGTGTGAAACAAAATTTCTTTTTTTTTTTTGCCATTTAGACTTGAAAAAAGTCGTTGATTTGTGAACATGAGGAAGAAGATGATTTAACAAAATCGATGCTTCTTATCAGTGGTTTGAAAACAATCATTACTTGAAAACTATGAGTGATGCATTTGAAAGATGAATGTTGTGCATGCAAAACTAAGACTCCTAATTGAACTCCAATGCTGTCAATTTGTGTGACGTTCAGAAGACTCGAGCTTTGACTGTGATGTGCCGTCGGGAGTACGCAGAGATGATCGCGATCTTCTTCTTCTTGAACTCTGAGTAGGTTTTGCGTAAAGTCTAAACTAGGAATGCCTATAGACCATGCATGAGACACTCAGGCCTGAATATTTTTCAAATTGAGAGTTAGAAGCATGGGCTGAAATAACTTTATGAATGTGGATAGGCATTCGGGCCTGGATGGTTTGAATGTGGGTAGGCACTTGGGCCTGGATGAATTGAAAGTGAGGCACATGGGCCGGAATTATTCATAAGTTGTGAATTGGCACTTGGGCTGAATATATTTTGAGGATGTGGCGCTTGGGCCGAAGTGTTGTGAGAATATGACACTTGGTCGGAATGTTGTGAAAATACGGCCCTCACGCCGGAATGTTGTGAAAATGTGGCCCTCGTGCCGGAATGTTGTTAGAATGTGGCACTTGGGCCAGAATGTTATGAGGATGCAACACTTGAGCCGGAATGTGTTTGGGCTAAAAATGAGGCACATGGGCGAGAACGATTTCTGAACCGCATCTAGATGTATGGGCCTGAATACTCTAAATATGGAAGTGAGGCACATGGGCCGAAAGAAATTGTATGAAGTATGAATGGGCCACTGGACCGAGAGAGGAACTTTGAAGTCCAAAATTTGTTTGAGTTCTTGTTTAGGCCCTCTGGGAAGAATTTAGAAGTGATCCATTATTGTTTTGAGCCTTGAATTCATTTATGTTGGTGTATGGTCTGAAACCTAAACAAATGGTTCTGATTGGGCCTAAAAGATATGACACCTACATGTAGGACTTTGGGCTAGAGCCCGAACAAAAAGTTTACCTTGTCTCGAGTGGGCCTTTGGCCGGAAAAATTTTCAGTGAAAAAGGCTTGATTGTTTTTTTAGTCTTGTGGATTACTTCAAGTGTGAGTGGGTTTCTTTTCCATGGGCCTAGAACTAAATGGATAATTCAAATTGGGTCGAAAGGGAAATCACCGAAATCTAGGCTTTTGGGCCAAAGCCCAAACAAACAACTCATTCATTTAAACCAAACAGGGCCTTTGGGCCGCAAACAATTAAGCCGCGAATTTCGGGTTGGGATGGATTTGGAGTAGGAAAAGTTCCTATCAATTTCTAAGGTTGAAGATGGGTCGATCATACAAGCAAACTAGGCTTCACACAAGTTCAACATGTCCTCACTAGATGAATTCGACCAATGGGCACTAGTAGAAAAATAACCTATTTTGGTGGTTCCAACGGGCCTATTTCGGTGGCTGTAAACCGCCGAAATGAGCACCGTTGAAATAGGTTTGAGCACCTATTTCAGCGGTTGTAAACCGACGAAATAGGTTCTATCTCGGCGGTTGTCAAACAAAACCGCCGCCGAAATAGGTGGGTGCCCAAATCAAAATCTGACGACATCTATCTCGGCGGTTCTAAGCTCACAACCGCCGAGATAGACTCATGGTCGGTCCCAAGGTCGATCTCTAGGTCGGTCAATACCAGAAGGTATTCTGGAACCGACGACCCAAAGACTAGGGTCGGTCGGTTGCAGAATACATTCTGGTATTGACCGACCTAGAGACTGATCCTGAAACTGACCATGAGTCTATCTCGGCGGTTGTGAGCTAATAACCGCCGAGATAGGCCCTGTTTTTGTATCTATTTTGGCGGTTCTAAGCTAAGAACCGCCGAAATAGCCCCCCCCCCTTTTTTTTGTTTTTTACATCCTAGCATATATATTCACTGCAACACACTAAATGATTCAATGAGACCTATAATAAAGCATCAAAACACAGGGAGCTCCAGCACACATTGATAAGTTTTAAAAGCTCCCAATTAATATCAACGACGCGCCATTTTGAGAGTAAACAAACCAATGCAATTACACTTAATTACACACTTTCATTACAAAGAAAAAACCACATCACAATTCAAATCTACCATTACACCATCCACAAGTGTACAAAATTACAATTGCATACTCGAAGAAGTTCACAAATCATCTTCATGATCATCAACAATTCATTAAACTTGTGCAGACGAACTCCGACCATTCCTCAAGAATCTCAACAATTTGAGCATCTTCATATTGACCATCTTGGAGCAATTCTTTGTAAGCCTTGAAAAAAATTGAACATTAATCTAAAACGTACAAGTCTAACAACATGTAAAGAGCATAACTGAAACTTTCAAAGAATGTTACCTTGTCTAACGAGTGATCTGGTAAAAGGGTCGACGCTCCTACTATGTCATTCATAAATCTCATGACATAGTATCCACATTCTGAACCCCCAGGCTGCACCGGACACTATACAAACACACATATTGATAGTTATAAACTAGTTTAAACATTATCACACAAATTTAGCAATTAAGAGTACCTTGACAATGTTCCAAGGGATGTTATTCTTCAATGGTTTATTCATAGTCATGAATGCAGCTCTCATGTAACTATATACATCAGCAATATAGTTTTAAGCATCAGTAGGAAGTTTTGAAACAGTTAATGTTAAGTAATAATAATTGTTGTTTAACATAACAAACTTACCTCACTATTGCGTTGGCGATCTTCGGTCTTTTGACACCCCTACCAAGTGAGTCAAATTGCAAGACTCGTGGGTGGTCATCGCCAGCACAAGCAATGACCAATGTCGACTGTTCACAAATTACACAATGTGTTGAAATCATTAAATAACTAACACAAACTATATGATTTAGATAATACTAAGAGAAATAGTCAAATATCATACCCTTGATGATATGGTATCATAATAAATGACTTGTCAACACATTCAAAGATGGCATTCGTCATATATTGCATAAGGCCTTCCTTGTCACTTGTCATCTGGGTTTCACAGCACATAGCATGACACAAGAATCCGAATCTGTGATCTTCGTAGACATTGATCGTCTTATTATTCACATGCCTGCACCATGAAGACAATATCATTAGTTATTCACTTTTTATTCAAACATCTAATTCATCACCAATCAATGCATTCAAAATATAAAAGGTAGAAGTCACTCACATGACGACTTACTTGATAATCGACACATTCAACCAATCCCTCGTGAAACACTCCTTGAAGTCGGACATATATATCTCAAATCGATGTGTATCTCCTGCTTGAACTTGATAGTGAAATATCCTCTCGTGATTTCCACAGTGAGGGAATCACGGTGAGGTGGTAGCAGCAACAACGATGAGTGCAGAATCTTCATATTAGTCGACAAGCCGGCCAATATTCTTTTCTCTACCAAATCAGGTCTAAGCACAAAATTTGTGGATTGAACAGGTGCAACAATTCTTTTTCCTTTTCCCTTATCAGTCTTTGGTCGGCTCATATCCTATGATATTAACTAATTAAGTATATGGATGCAAGGTGGTACATCAATAGTTTTATAGCAACAGTTAAGAGTAAATACCTGCCCAGGGAGTTTGACCAATTGTATTGACCACTGCACTGTCCCAGTTTGTGCGGAATGCAAGGTAGGTCTTTGTGGGATCGACACCGGTAAACAGATGTCACCATGCTCTACAACAAAGTCGTCCAGAAGCACTCGTGCATGGTACTGTCGGAGTGGTTCACCGTGCACAATATCACTTGCAATTGAAGGGAAAGGTTTTCCCCATGCCACCATGACCTCTTCTTCTCCAAATTGTTATAACAACGTGCACTCAGTGGGTGCCTGAATGTTATGTGGAACCTGTTTAGATTAAAATTGTGAATTCCTTGTTCTATGATGATATTAGAGATCAAGTGAAAAATCTTAATCGTGATGTACTCAATTGAAATGTTGGTCTAACCTTTAGAGATGCATGGGGAAACGACTCAGTCGAGTGGACACTACTTCCCACTATCGGTGCACTCTGCTACTGAATGGGTGACTCAACTGGTGGTCGAGAAACCTTTGGTGCTTGCATCTCTGGTTGAAAAAATTTGACATAGCCCTGAGCGATCCTCTCGTCGATGCTCTGATGAATCCTCTACTCCATCTCAGTGATCACTCTCAGATGCTCATCATAGCTGATCGTCCTCCTTGTGCTTTTCTGGACCCGGGTCCACCAAATGCCTGGCGGATACCAACGTGCCCACCAAAACCCAAGGCACGACCTTGATGATCCTCTTACCAGAGCGCGTGTAGAGGATCATCATTCCTCTCCGAGGTCCAAGTGCCCAGGGTGAGCTGGGAGCTTAAGTCACCTTAAACAACACATAAATACAGTTATTAGTTTATCATAAGTTCGTATACAAATGAAATGAACATTGACTAAAAAATGTAATGATATCACTTACCATTTGAGCAATAACTTCTCTCGTGGCTTCGTTGTATTGAGGATTTTTGGGAGTAGAGTTCTTCGGAATGTGGCTTAACTCCCAGGCTTTCATTCTTCTGCCACTGATATCCAATGAGCCATCCGTGTGCAGATATCCCTTTTGCTCCCATTCTAACCCGTTGAGCAATACTTTTTTCACCTAAGCGGTGATGGTATAAATTCTTTAGCATTTGCTTGCTGTTTCTCACGGAGAGCCTGCATAAATAATATGATCATGTTTAGTGAAATTAAACACAAAAAGACATAAGAAATTAAGAGTAATATATGTATGTATGACAATAAAGTGCACTTGGAACTCCGGTGTGTGACGTGACTCAACAAATTGTGCCCAGTGCTCTTCGGTGATGCCCTCGTAAAACCCCATGGTGGCCTCTTACCGCCGAGATCATGATCTGAAGCATCAGGATCTTTTGGATCATGCATCTTGTAGATGTACTTGTCAGCCAACTTATTTCTTGTGGTCCCGAAACTATTTCGACATCGATGATAGCACATTTTTTTTAAGTGCGGGATCCACGGAGAAACGAGCCTACATACATGCTATTCAGTTAGTAAAGTAAACATAAATATTCTATATTTACAAAAGATCATACTAATAATGTAGAGATTACCTGAAGACGCTCAAACATGGTATCCTTCAACGCTTGAGGCACTTGCTTCTAGTTGTGGTTTATGTTACAATATGACTTCACCAAATGGCTACCATAAGCGGTGAAGTCATTCTTCCAATTGCCATGAGGTTGGTTGTACTCATTGAATTGCACCGGTTATGTAGGAGGGCCCTTGTTAGCCTTCAGCCCACGTGGGGACCTCTCTTCTTTGTTTCTTGGCCTCTGGTGGGACAATTGACGGCTCTTCGGTTTGCTGTAAAGGGCCAGCCTCAGTCTCATGTGCAGCTAACTGGTCGTTCTTTTTCTTTACTCCTCTTGTGACCCGCTTACTTGGTCTCTTCTGCTGTGGCTCAGGTTCTCCAGTCAAGAGAAACTGTCCAATGGGGTCATCCATAGGGTGATCATCCACTGCAAAAAAAATAATAAAGCATTCTCATCAGATAAAGTCATTATATAAATTAACTAAATACTATGAAGCATAACAATAACAATTAAGATGACATTACAGTTATATTCTACTAACAGCATTACCTGACACGAAAACATAAATCATTTCATATTTTTAACCCAAAACACCCTCATCATGGTCTGATTGTGCGTAGAGCAAATCATTTTCGGTAACATCAATCGAATCTGGTAATCCAGTAGGGAACAATGATGTTTCCTCTACCGTTTCATTGTCATCGTTATCCTCATTTTCATTTTCGATTACAACCGGCCTTCTTCCTGGAAGAACAACAGTCCATCTGTAGTCTTTCGGATCCTCAACATACCACACTTGTTCATAATCCTTTCCCAGAACAAATTGATCATCCTTAAACGACACGTGAAAGATCAACCAAGCTAAGCCCTCCATCATTTTGGTACCCGCGTCAGTTGTCCACCCACTTGCATCGGAACAACAGAAAGGATTCAATGTGGTAGTCTAGTTCCCAGATGTCCTCAATGACACCATAATACCAACTAGAGTTCCTAACTGGCTGAGATCGGTTACCGCTGTGGTACTCAGTGGCAGCAGCTTCTATTTTTACCCCACTATTCTAGTTTATCGATTTGTCATCTTGGCGTGCAGTGTAGTATGTATACCCTCTAATATCATACCCTCAAATGATGTAATATTAGTTTTAGGTCCGATTGCCAAAATCTGATCTCTTCACTTACAACATCTGGATCTGATGATGCTAATGTCAACACATGATCTTTGAACCGTTGGATAAAAACTCGGTTTGTTCCTTTGTCAGCCAAATGTGGTCTTTCAAAGGATTTTGATGCCTTAACTCAACCATATGGGTTTCAAAATAAGGTTCAACAACCTCAAGGTGTTGTAAGACAAACAAATGTGCTTGATGAATAAGATGACACGAAACTTGCACGATCTTTCTACCAATGACACCTTTACCCTTAAACCTGCCATAGTGTCGTTGTTTTGGGATACCAATTGACTCTACCTCACTCAAATAATCGGTCACAAATTTTGTGACTTCTTCAGTCATTGTTGCTTCAATAATGCTCCCCTCTGGTCGATACCTATTCTTTATTCTACCTTTCAGAATACCCATGTACCGTTCAAAAGGGTACATGTACCGTAAGTATACCGGACCACAGAATTGTATCTCTCGAACGATGTGCACAATTAGATGCACCATTATGTCAAAGAAAGATGGTGGAAAATACATCTCAAGTTGACATAATGTGACAACAATTTCACATTGTAGATCATCTAGAGAGGTTACTGTGAGCCTCGATTTTTAAACCCTATCCTATGTTGATTAATGCTGATTAGGATCTAGTCGGGTTTTAGGTCCACTTATAACCTAAGATTAATAACTATGTCATATAAAAAAAAATTATTAAAACCTAAGCTAGCTCACTGGAACCTATTATGAGTCGCCACCTAATTTAACCTAGATCAAATTAGGAAAGGAGAATTCGGGTTCGGGGGATTGATATTCGACTTAATTAGGGTTCAATTACTTTCATTACCCCTAGAAGTCGTTTTTCCTCTACTTAGTTAATTACGGCTTATTACGAGTTATTTTAACCTAAGTGCGCGCTTCTGTTTTTTTTAGCGTTTTTTGACAGAAAATTAAAGTGAAATTAAAAGCTACCTAAACTAGGGTTTCAGAGGCAGAATTAGTTCAAATTTTAATTACGTCCGTAGCCACGGACCTAATGTCCTAGACCACGGACCCAATTGAATTAAATGATTTCGAAAACAGAACTAGAATAAAAACGCAAACTTGAAAAGTCTGGGGCCACGGACAGGGTGTCCGTGGGCCCAGTTGTATTGAAGAAACCCTAAAATTTGAAAATTTGAAAAATATGAAATCCCGCCACCGTCCGTGGGTGTCCGTGGTCACGGACAACCCGTCCGTGGGCCCGGACAATGCGTCCGAGGTCACGGACCACCACGGACAGTGGGTTTTTGATGGTTCTCGACGGTGTTTTGAGCTCAAATTTTATGGGTGTGTAGCCTGAAAGATGTACAAGACGTTAGTGATTGAAAGTTTTCAATTTGACTACGAATTAAGGACGAAACTTACTGAATAAGTAATTGGACATAAGCTTAAACAAACAGCAACTCAGAAGCTATGAAAGGTTAGTTTGCACTCAAAATTAACAGAAGACCAATGAAGTCGTAGGGAATCAAAAGGAGGAGGTTCCAACCTGTTTTACCTTCTGTGTCAATAAGGTTCTTCACACCGGGAATATTTCGGTGCTCCGTTGAAGCAGTTCCCGTATTGGATTCGAACTGAGCTTCTAGCCCTTGAGAATTGGTGCTGTTCTTCACGTTTTGGTGGTGGTTTGAAGGTGTTTTGATGATTGTGGATGTGATGGGAATTGAAAAATGTGTTTCGGTGTTGATTTTGTGGGATTTCGGTATTGTTTCGGTGCTTGAGGGTGCAAAAAAATGTGGGAGGATGGCTATGGAGAAGAGTTTCGACTGCCTAGGGTTCTAAGAGCTTGTGAGATTCTGCCTTTATCAAAAGACCTATCCCTTTATATAGACTTTCTTAAAGATAAAGAAAATCTAGTTAAAGTAAGATTTTTTGGAATTTAATTAAATGACTTCCCAAAGGAATTTTGTTGTGAAATTTTAACCACGTGTCAAGGATGGAAATTATGATTTTTCTGAAGAGGAATCGAATTTTTTAAATGTTGGAATATTTTTAAATTCAATTTCTTGTCATATTCAATCAGAAATTGCTAGAAAATTATTGAAAATTCAAAAAAACAAAATTCCAACGCCATTATGCTTAAAATGTCATCCGCTATAGGGTTAAAATTTCAGAACTTTTCAAGCTGATTTGAGCATCTTTTGGAGGGGAGAGAAAGCCTATAGAAGGTCTTGGGAGCCTTAAAAAATACAAAAACGCCACTAACAATGACGAAACTGCTCCCCATGCCCCGGAATGTGCCGATAGAGCCGAAATCTCTCACTACTTGATTAAAGCGCCCCTCACAACACCAAAACCTCATAGACCCTAACCAGGGGGTCAAAAATTTTGGGTATAACAGATTGCCCCCCGTCAACTAGACTTTGTAATGGATGTGAAATTCTGGTTGATGCTTGAGTGATGCCCCAAAATTTTGGATTCCGCAAAATCTTCCATGTTGTCCGAAACCGAGTTGACTACGTCTAGCTATTCGGAGGCGCTGACTACCTAGAAATAAAATGTTGTCGAGCTATTCTAAGGTTCTGACTACCTATAAGTGAAAATGTGTCAAGCTATTCTAAAACGCTGACTACCTATAAGTGAAAAATGTGTCAAGCTATTCTAAGGCGCTGACTACCTAGGTGACGAAAATGAAATAATGTCAAGCGGTTCTAAGGCGTTGACTACCTATAATAAATGAAATGATGTCAAGCTATTCTAAGGCGTTGACTACCTATAAATAAAGTGAAATAAAGCAATGTCAAGCGATTCTAAGGCGTTGACTACCTAGGATGTGAAAACTGGGTGGTATGCAAATGCAAGAATGCTGAAATGCTAACGATGCTAATGATGCTGATGCTGATGATGATGCTGATGATGCTGACGATGTTGATGATGTTGATGATGCTGATGATGTTGATGATGTTGATGATGCTGATGATATTGATGATGCTCGGATGCTTCTGGGGACCGAAACCCGTGCCAATGCTCCTGACTGGACCTAATGTGGACTTATTACCATCGCCCCCAAGCCGGTGTGCAGGGATAACTCCTGGTAAAAACCATGGGGACTTATTGCCTTTGCCCACCATTCGTTGACCCCAAAGTAAGCTGACATAACACTGGTGGAACGCGAGCCTTTAATTACGGTCCAAAATTGTGAAAGATTACGGTTCTGGACCGTAATCTACGCGGGCGTCATTAAAAGATGCGACGTCTTTAATTACGGTTTAAAACCGTAATTAAAGTCCTTTTCCGTCCCGCGTGTCATTGACTTTAGATTGCGGTTTTAACAATAACCGTAATGTAAAGTCTTTTGGCGCGTGCGCCCAAAGGACTTTAGATTACGGTTATTGTTAAAACCGTCATCTAAAGTGTAATTTTTTTTACAAAGCTACACAATTGCAACAGAGCCAGAATTATAACAGATAAACAACAGAGGGCATCAGACTAACAGATGTGCAGAAACTGCACAATTGAAACACCTGAATCAAATACCAACACACAAAATTCATTCTCTGCGCACAATTGCAACAGAGATAACATCTAATATACACCAGATCGAAAATCTGTTACAGCTGAATCTGTTACAACAAAACAAAAATATTCAATACAATAGAATCTGTCACAGCAGCTAGCAATTCATTACAAAAAATATTCAATCTATTACAGCAGCAACAGCTAGTAGAATCAGAGGGCTACAAAGGTAGCAGTTTAACCATTACATGGTAGATACAGCTAGGATGACTCCCAGCAAGAAATATCATAAAACAGAAGCATAAAACAGTACAAAAAGTGCAGAAAACTGTGAAATAGCTATTCACCACTCCATTCTCATAAATATGGCTGACATGCTCTCTCTGACATGATACAAGTCGTTTGGACTGTAAGTCGAGAATTTGGCAAAATGTCTTTAATCTGGAACAAGAAAAGGAATGGAACACATAATGAGATTAAGATAAAGACACAAAAAATCTGCCGAAAGAATTAAATACAAGACAGCGTTCGTATTACCTTGTCTTTATCATTCTTAAATGCTGGGAAGTACCCGTAGAACTCGTACATATACCGCATCACGTAGTACCCGCAACTCCTAGAATCCTTTTGGGTAGGGCACTAAATCACCAAAATTCACAAATGTAAAACAATTGTACAAAGATAATAGCAGCACGAATGAAATACATGAATTATCAAACCTTGATGTAATCGATGGTCAAATCAGCAAACTCTCCCTGAGGGGTTTTACTGTAACAACTGTTACATATATTAACAAAAGCATTACGCAAAATGAACAAGTACATTAATTTTGGTTCAAAAAACTTACAAACAATTAAATAGTAATAAAAACTTACTTTTGATTAAGTCTTCAGTGTTAAATTCTGTCCACTGCCCTAGTGGATCTAGAACGAGCAGAGTAGCGGTGGAAGCGTAGAATATAAACAAAGCCCAGTGGTGGCTGCAATGTCAAATACAAAATGAAATGAGAAATGAAGGTAAAAAAGTTAGCTAATTAGTATGTAATTTATATCAGAACTCTCGTTTGGTGATACGGCATTAGAACGAATAATTTTTGCTGTTGGTCAACAACATTGAAGCAATGAATCATGTATTCACAAAACCTCCCGGGGTCCCTAGTGACTGAGTCGTAAGATAAACGCTCCGGGCACATCGTAGTAATGGAGGGGATGTTCTTCTCATCACATCTCTCAAGCAAACCTCTATTATATCACATGTACTCTAAAAAGTTAGCCAATGCAACTTCATAGATACTTATTCTATATGTTTTTACAGTATGAGGAAATAACACTTACTTTAGATAAGCTTGAATAATGTTAATGTTCAGGTAATCTCCACACATCATCTCTCTGATGTCCCCAAAGTTGATCGCCGTGGTCATATCTTCTTCGTAGTGAAACATCGACTTTGGAAGTGTCATCATGAAGTTGATAGTTTGAGGTGACTTCAAAATGATCTTGTCATAGAGATTCATCTGTCGAGGCCCCAAAACACCAACAAGTTTTTGTGGCAGTGAGAACTTATTTTTAGGCGCCTGAGAAGTCTTGGTGCGACCCCGAACGGGCAGTGGATTCTTACTTTTCGCACCCCGACTCACTGGATTCTTACCCTTCACACACAAACAGTAAAGCATAAATGTAAAGATAATTACTAATTGATTATTATAGTAACATTAAACATTTATCTAGAACATACCCTTGTACTTTGATAGGATTCGCCGGCGCGCTGATCTCTTCTTCTCTGGGCCGGGATACGCGGCGAGGAAGCTCAGGGATCTCAGGATTCGCCGGCGCGCTGATCTCTTCTTGACTGGGCCGGGATACGCGGCGAGGAAGCTCAGGGATCTATAACAGATTAAATTAGACACTTAATGCTAAATAATGCAATTTATTAGATACTAAATGGTTGTCAAACTGTCTTACCTCATCGGTGACAACAATATAACATGCTGGCCAGGGAAATATGTCTCCCTTCGCTTCAATCAGTGTGCATTTGTTGTCAAACGCCATTGGAAGGTATGCATGCTCAAATCCATCAATTATCAGGTCTAAGGTCACACGCGCGTAGAATGGGGGTAGACGTACGAAACTGATGAGCGTGAGTGGACCTGATGGCAACACGTCTCGTAGGCCACATCTACAGGGTGCCCTTCAAAGGTATTTGGAGACGGCATTTTTTTTGCTCCTTTAAAAACAGAGATAATACGTGAAATAAATAAGTGAGTCCAATCTAATACTATTGAAATGACTTTATTTAAGGAGAAAAATAGTTAAACAAAGCTAACCTGGATGTTGGCAAACGGGTACAGGTCAGCGGCCGGAGCACAACTAGACGAGGAAGACGGTCGAGGAGGATCATGCTGCTGCTGAGTAGTCGCATGTGTGATCGAATTCAACGCTTCCTGCAGCCTCTCCTCTATAGCCCGGCGCTCAGCAGCATGTTTCTCCTCATTAGCTTGGCGCTCAGCAGCGAACTTACGCTCTACCATCGCCTCGACTTCAGCAGCACTCATTGACCCTTCCTAGCAGATGGCGGGAATACGTTCTTCTGACGTACTTCTCCCCCAAATCCTCTAACACGCCCCGGGTGATCCTTCTTCCCAAGGATTTGATTGAGCGCGTCGTCTTGAGAAGGAGGAGCGAATAAGTCTACTTCTCCTCTCTGTGCCGCTTCGTATTGTCCAATTTTCAAAGAAGTTAACACTTAATTTAAGATCAACAAACACTTGAGTATATAAGTAAATTATTTAACAGCTACTTTAAAACACTTACAATTTGGTTAGCCAGTTGTTCTGTCGTAGCATGAGGAAATATCCTCTGACCTTCGCAGGTCGTTTTCTGGCGTCCCAGTACGAACATCTGCACCATCCTCGCCTCAGAGACATCCTCGATCGGGCATTCACTCCCATCCTCGTTCCTTTGTGTCAGCAGACCAGCTTCTTTCCACATGTCGAGGCTGCCCACATATCCCCTTCGTCCCATGGTGTGGGGTAGAGATTAGCTTCACGGTTTTACCGTGCTTGTTCTTGTGTTTGCTGTTAAGCAAAGTACAACAGAAAATTAATTAGAAAATCAGGGATAAAGCATTATGAGCTTTAATTCAGAAAAGAGTACACACAAACATACCCTGAACTCGGGGGGGAGTACCGCTCAACGAACTCCTTCCACTCCTCTTCAGTGATCATGCCATTGTACACAACATACGGCGGAGGCTCATGTGGGGGCACCCTGTTGATCCAGTGCTCAACCAAGTAGTGGAGGAATGATTTAGCTTTGTCGGACACCAAAGAAAGAACGGTCTTCTTCACTTCTTCTGGGATCTTGTATCGTTCTTACACCTTCTTCCAGATGGTCTCCTTAACTTCTTGCGGGACTTGTTTCCATGTGTGGTTGATGCAGCAATGTGATCTGGCCAGAGTCCCTAGCATACTAGCGAACTCTGACCTGCTGCCCCCACAATACCTCCCAAACTAGTCCCACAGAAGGCTGATCTCATCCGGTTTCTACAGTTTCAACCCACGGGTCGGACCTCTACCTCTGGGTCTCTGAGTAGCACTCGTAGAAGGTGCACTCATGGAAGGGCCAACAGAAGCAGCGGCAGATGTAGATGGGCCAGCAGCAGTAGCGGCACTGGTAGAAAGAACCGGTACCATTTGCTGCTCATTTTTGAACTCACGGCAAATAAATCGAACTCTTCATCAGCCATGTCTTGATCAGCCATGCCTGCAAGGATTGAAATAAAATTTGAATTAAATTAAGCATTTATAATGGTCATATACAAGCAAGAAATAAAAGAGTATTAATTTCATATAAATTTTAATAGTAATAACTTACATACACCATTATCTCTCAACCCACATTCCCTCGTTATGGTCTGATCGTATATACTCACGATGACCTGTGACCTCAGCCTCTCCAATGAAATAGGAACAGTTAGAGGTTCATTTTCTGCATCATACTCATCCTCATCAACCACACCATCCACACCAACTATTCCTCTTCTCTCTTTAAGCACAACAGACCATCTAGGATTACAGGGATCAATTACATAAAATATCTGCTTAACCTTCGTCCCAACAACGAATGGCTCAACCGTGGGAGTAGCTCTAGATAAATCAACCAGTTTCATACCATGCTCCTCCTCACGGTAGCCATGATTGTTGTTAACCCAGTTACAGCGGAAAACACACATTTCGTAGCTGTTGTAGTCCAATACCCAGATGTCTTGTATAACACCGAAATATGATTGTTTTACTGAGACTGGACTGTGACCTATAACACCGATGTCATATAAGTTTTGATAAGCTTCAAGCTCTATGCCACTGTTTTGATTCATTGATTTCTGATCCTGACGTTCTGTGAAAAAGGTGAATCCGTTGACATCGTACCCCTTATAAGAAATTACATCCAGATTTGGTCCAAATGCAACTACTTTAATCAGTTCAGGCACATTCGTGGACTGATCGGACAACACTCTGTCTTTGAACCATCTGACAAATGTCCTATTCTGCTCATTTGTAGTCTAACGTGACTCATGTCTGGATATTGTGATCTTAAAACACACAAGTGTTCATCAAAGTATGGTTCGACATCTTCAAGATGACTTAGCACAACTAAATGAGCTTTGTTAAGAGTGTCTATGTCAATTCTTTTCAGTTTCCGTCCAACCGTGCCAACACCCTTCAATCTGCCCTTGTGTCTAGAACGTGGAAGTCCAATGGTATCGACACCTTCTAGGTAATTGGTGCAGAAGTCTACAACTTCCTCTGCGATAGTGCCCTCTATAATACTACCCTCTGGGTGACGACAGTTCTTCATTTTCTTCTTCAGGACACCCATGTACCTTTCGAATGGATACATGTAGCGAAGGTACAAAGGACCACACATCAGAATCTCTCTTACAAGATGCATGAGGAGATGTATCATTATGTCAAAGAACGATGGAGGAAAATATATCTCCAACTGGCACATTGTCACAATAAGATCCTTTTGTAATTTAGACAAAGTGTCCACAACAAGAACCTTAGACGAAATGGATTTGAGGAAGACACTGACATTTGTGATTGTGTGTCTGACAGCATCCAACAAGATCCCACGTAATGCAATTGGCAAAAATTCATGAAGTAGGACATGATAATCGTGAGATTTCATTCCTACTAATTTGAAATCTGTCATGGACACTAGGTTTCTTATGTTTGAGGAGTAACCTGATGGCACCTTGATGTTGTAAAGGGTACTGCATAGACTATGTTTCTCTTCTTTAGACAGAGTGTGACAGGCAGGAGGCAAGAATGTGCGTTTTCCACGTTCTTGTGGGCCAAGCTCTGTGCGTATGCCCAACTCAATTAAATATTTCTTCCTTTCAAATGATCCTTTGTCTTTCCTTTTATGTTCAAAAGGGTGCTAGTGATACTTTCACCCACGTTGTTCTCGACATGCATCCCATCGATACAATGTCTAACCTCCAGATGCTGCCAGTACTCTAGTTCCCAAAATATTGATTTCTTTTTCCACACACTATTTCACCACTTTTGGTTGGCGGCCCGAAGTTGTTGACAATATTATCCAACTTTTTGTAAATCTCTGTACCTGTCAAAGGCTGGCGCGCCACGCTGTGATCAGTTTTCCCATCGAACTCTTTCGCCATCTTTCGATACTTTGTCCTTTTGGAAGCATTTTTCGGTGGCCCATATACACGTTTTTGCCACTATGTTTCAAGTGAATGCTACAAGTTTTCACCACAAATCGAACACGCCAACACCCCTTGATTGAATAGCCTGAAAGATTACCATAGGCGGGGAAATCATTGATTGTGCAGTACAACATAGCACGTAAATTGAAGTCCTCTTTGCTGAATGAGTCGTAAACCGTAGCCCCTTCATTCCACAAGAGTTGTAGATCCTCTATCAAAGGTTGTAGGAATACATCAATTTTGTTGCCTGATTGCTTTGGACCCGATATTAACAAAGACAACAAGATGTGTCTTGGTTTCATGCATAACCACGGCGGTAGATTGTAAATAACCAAAAGCACAGGCCAGGTACTGTGTATGCTACTCAAAGTACCGTAAGGGTTCACCCCATCCGTGCACAAGCCTAGCCTTAGGTTTCTCGGTTCGTGACCAAACTCAGGAAATTTTATGTCTATGTTTCTCCACTGTGGTGCATCAGCGGGATGTCTCAATCTGCCATCCTTTTTCCTGTGAACTGAATGCTACCGAAGATTCTCTGCGTCTTTCTCAATGGAGAACAAACGTCTGATCCTTGGAATGATGGGCAGGTACCATAGTACCTTAGCCGGTGAACCTTTCTTACTACCGCTGATGTGAGTTTGTTGTTTCTTATACTGTGACGCTCCACTTGCTGAATAGCTTTCAGCAAATTCATCCGATTTCCAAAATAGCATGCAACCATTTGGACAAGCATGAATTTTCTGGTACTCCATACCCATTGGGCACATCAGTTTTTTAGCTGAGTACGTAGTCGTTGGTAAAACGTTGTCCACCGGAAGAACGTATTTCAATAGTTCCAGGAGGTCAGTGAAACTTACGTCGCTCCAGCCATGTTTCGCTTTCAAGTTGAATAGCTTAAGGACGACACTCAACTTGCTTAACTTTGTAGGGTCACACCCGGGGTACAACGGTGTTTTGGATGAATCCAACAAATTTACATACTTGTCTAGCGTGTTAGAGTAATGTCGTTCCACATCTTCGAGGATAGTCTCAATGTCATCATCCCAGAAATCTGGCTCAACGTTCACTGTAACGTCTTCTGGATCACCCATAACTGTATCATCTCCAAGTTCTGTTCTGTGTTTGCCTGACCATTATCCCCTTCGTCAGGCTTAATAACATCGAACGCACTCTGACCATGCCATCGAATTATGTCTTGGAAATCTTTGTAAAACCGCGGCGGATCAGATGTTCCTTAATTGTTTCAACGCCGATATCTCAGATTGTTTTGGCAGTCGATACATGGACAAAATATGTATCCCTTGTCTATAGGTTTCAGATTGTTCGCCAACACCGCGCATAACTTATCAACTCCTTCTAAAAAGCTTGTCGTCCAAATTTCCGCTGTAAATCCACGAACGTTCCATCTCCTTCTAGCTATTTATATGAAGGCAGCCATTTCATACCGTCACCCGTGGCAAAGTCTTTACACTTTTGTATCTTATCAACCTAAATCCATCCATGAGTATTAAATCCCACCGGTGAACGTGTTTTTAATATGTAATTTATTGAAAATTTTGGCAGCATCTCCCTACAGTTCTTCAAATGCACGATATTATAATATTAATCAATAATATATGCATTTGAAGAAAAATAAAGAGATACTGCAGAAAGAATCAATAAAGTACATATTAAAAAACACATTCACACCCTAGGTGTGAGATTTAACAATCATGGACAGTCCCGACAGGGACTGCCAAAGATATACCTCTATTAGGTATATCTAGGGCGGATAACTATGTTTGGTAGTTTGTCAAATACTGTATGTATATATGTAAATCTTACCTCTGGTAGACGATTAGCCGATGCAAAGACGGTTGAGGTCGGAGGTCAAAATAAAGTCGTAGTCCTGATGCATAAAGGAAAAATGACAACATTAGAATTCATCAAAAAATCAAGGTTAAAATGCTAGCTAAACTACGGAAAAAATTGATAGCATCTCCCCTATATTTCTGACGTTTCCCAATCAGTTTTATCAACGTCAAATTCGCACGCACCATCAAAATTACTTATACACTAATTTTATATTATCTTGAAGAAAGGTAAGCTGTATTAACTGTAACAAGTACAAGAAATCAACTGCAACAAGAATCAGCAAACAAGAATCACAACTTCGAATCTGCTAAGAGATATATCTACCAGACCAAAGGCTCTGAACTAGTTTCATATTTGAAAACTACAAAACTATGTATTAATTGTAATACTAAATGCTAAGAATAAGTAAATATAGCAGTTTACAGTTTGGTTTGCAAAATTACCGTTACTGCACCAAAGTGGGCAAGTAGTGCAGAAATCAGCCCACGAACTAGGTTGCAATTAACTGTGAATCTGGGCACAAATATATGAACAAGGTTAGAACATTTGCCACTACACTCTAGGATTCGACAGAAACGAGGTTAGAACTAGCAATCGACATGCATATGAACAAAGTTAGAAAAAACGACAATTGATCGACCGTGCGCATACCCAGTACACGATAGAGACGTCGACGGTGATGACCAGTGTACGTAGATGGGTGGTGACCGGCGGCGAAGGGAGTGACAGAGGTAGTGGGAGCGACGGCGGCAATGGCCGTTACTAAGGTGCGAGAGAGAGGAGGCGATTTTAGTGAGGAAGATAGCGCGAAAGAGAAGAGTTACTGTAAGTACAGTGTGCAGAGTAAACGGGAAAATTATGTAGTTAAAAGGACTTTAGATTACGGTTTTCATGAAAACCGTAATCTAAAGTCACACTTTAAATGACGGTTCTTGAAAAACCGTAATCTATTGTATAACGAAATTAAAAATTAGCGTGAAAATTATTTGGCCTATGCTGGGTTTCGAACTCAAGATCGATGGTGTTGACTCATGTACCCACGGCCATTAAGCCATGAGTCTTATTCGATCAAACATATGTAACACATTAATATAAAGTTATTTTTAATCTAAAATACACTGGTAAAACGACGTTGTTAACTGTAATTTAGATTACGCCCGGCGTCGAAAAAATCAAATAATACGGGAAATATTTGGCGTCTGATCAAAACGATGGCGTCTGACAGATCAGGAGCGGTAGAGGAGCGTTTTTAGGAGGATTAGCTGGTATTAGAACGTAATAAAGCTAAAAATACGTATCACTGAGTTAGTTACTTAGTAACCGTAATCTAAAGTCCGTTCGAAAAGCGAACGTCAACACGGGACTTTAGATTCCGGTTTTACTAATAACCGTAGCTGAAGTCCGTCCTAAAAGCGCTCTGATCAATTATTGCTTACGGTTAATTCAATAAACGTCGTTAATTAATTTCAGCCTTCCTATTAATCATGGTTTCTGTTAAAGCCGTGATTAAACCACCGTCATTAAATGCTTCCGTTCCACTAGTGTAACACAGGAGGATTTATTGCCATCACCTCGCCAACTTTTCTGTCGCCAGGTCATGTGACGCGCCTGGATAATGCAACTAGGTCTTATGACAAGCCTATATGAATGAGATGAATGCAATGTGTTTGATGAGAGTGGGTAAGCTAAAGGGTCTTACTACGAGCCTAAAGGAACACAACTAGGTCTTATGACGAGCCTAAAGGATGGTTCTAAGTCTTATGACGAGCCTAAAAGAATGCAACTAGGTCTTACGACGAGCCTAAAGGATGGTTCTAGGTCTTATGACGAGCCTAAAGGTTGGGTCTAGGTCTTATGACGAGCCTAAAGGAATGCAACTAGGTCTTACGACGAGCCTAAAGAATGGTTCTAGGTCTTATGACGAGCCTAAAGGTTGGGTCTAGGTCTTATGACGAGCCTAAGGATGGATCTAGGTCTTATGACGAGCCTAAAAGTTGGATCTAGGTGTTATGACGAGCCAAAGGAATGCAACTAGGTCTTAAGACGAGCCTAAGGGATGGTTCTAGGTCTTATGACGAGCCTAAAGGTTGGATCTAGGTCTTATGACGAGCCTAAAGGATGGTTCTAGGTCTTATGACGAGCCTAAAGGTTGGATCTAGGTCTTATGATGAGCCTAAGGATGGATCTAAATGAAAGCGAGTTAAGTCTATGATGGGTCTGAATGAATGTAGGAGGATTAGGGCTTAAGATGGGCCTGTGGATGTTTGAATGTGGAGGTAGGGTTTAGGACGGGCCTGAGGGAATTTGATGTGGAAGTAGGGCTTATGACGGGTGAAATACCCCAAACCTAAGTACGCTAAGTAAACATCAAATTATGATGTAGTAAGGCTAAAATATGCCTTAGAAAGATTGGTAGACAATTTAAACCAAGGAAAACACAAGGAAGTGCCTTAAGGGCAATCAGGGCAAAAACGTGCTCTAAGCTTGGAGAGACTTGGGTGAGTACCCAAATATCATGATAAGACCTTAGTAATATTCTAATGGTCATTTTAAATCAATTAGCAAAGAAAACCAAGCTTGAAAACAAGTTAAAACACAAAATGTGCTTTAAGAAGTCTTAAAGCACATTTTTGAGAAATTGTCTTAGAATTGAGTTTTGAGTGGCTAAATGTCCATCATTACTCTTTAATCAACATGTGTACTAATTAGTATCACATTAGGAGGTCTAAATCAATGGGAAATCAAAAATTTCCCGATTATGTGCCTTGTTTAGTGAATAGTAACTATTTAGTGACTAGTTTAAGTTTTAATCAACATAAGTCAATTAATTGGTCAACAAAGACCATGTTAGCCTTATTTGAGAGGGTGGCCGGTTTCTAAGAGAGGTGAGTCACCACATGAGTCATCAAATAAGAAAGGAAAAGAAGAGTAAGTAAGAAAGTTACTATTTGCTTTAATAAAGCAAATATCTCATATTAGCTCACTTCTCTCCTCTCTCCTTCATTCATTCTCTTCTCCCACGGTTTTTCTTCTTCTTCCCTGCTCCAAACCGTGAGTGAAGTCTCCATTTATGCTCCATCTCCAAATGCTCACCAAATGTTCATTTTAGCTCCAAATCAAAAACTAAACACATATTATTCTTAGTTAGGTCAAGACCTATCTTTCTATCTTTTCAAATCTTTCAAAGCTCCATTTTGGTGCCATGAGAAAACTTCATTGATGGAGGAAAATCAAGTTTGAAGAGCTCATTAGCTTCTCCATTCTCTTAAGGTAAAGAAAATGTAAGAAAAACCATGTTTCCATCATTTCTTGTACATGGCCGAAAATTCCTTCTCATGGGGCTATGTTTTTATGCCTTGTTCTAGCTTAATTTATTCACCAAGGACTAGTGGAGGTCCTATTTCATTCAATGCCCAAGTCTACCTTGAGACTTCAAAGGTAATCATCCACTTTTATGCTTTAGAACACATTTCTAACCTAGGTTTTCATTCCTTGAGGTTAGTATATTGCTTAGTACTCATATGAGTCCTTAAATATTGATTAGAACATTGGCAAAAGGAATTTAAGTGGTGGCCGAGATCTATGCAAGAAAGAAGGAAGGAGGAGATAAATAAGCTTGAGAAAACAAGGTAAAATGCTTACCTAATGGTGTTTAAGATTAAGGAATGAGTTTTAGATAAATACCAATGTGGCTTAGAGCTTACATTGTGTATTGGGTTATATAACCTAAGAAAAAGAACTTAAACAAGCTTATGAACTTGTGATTAAGGAGCTAAGGAGAATGAGTTAGTAATATAAGATTAAGGTGGATTTAAGAGCATTATAACTACTATGAGATTGATGAGTGTATTTGCAGGTTGAAAGCTTATATATGTGGGAAATTCAGTGTTTAAGTTTAAGTCATTTAAGGGCCTAAGAGCCATGTCATTTAAGAGCCTTAGTGCTATGCAATTTAAGATTATTGCAATATATCGAGTTTGTTGTGAATGAGTTGGTTTGGGTGATGAGATATGATGAGAAAGAACTTGAGGTGTGTGAGATGGTTAAATGAGGAAAAATAATGTGTTTGGGTATGATAATATACTAGAGAAACTATGGCGAAATTAGAGTAGGGAACTAAGCGTTTAGGGTGTTCTAAGGAGATTTCATGACTAAGGATGTTCTAGTGATCACTAAGGGTTGATTTGGTGAAAATGGATAAACCATGGAGTTCTTGAGTACTAGGAAGACCTAGGAATGTATAAGAGGGATTAGGGGTTATAATGGTGAGTTTCATGCACCAAAACCATGGTTAAGGAAGCTAGGAAACTTGTACAAAGTTTGAAGGAAAAATAAGGTATGATGACTTATAAGGATATAAGCATGTACTAGATTATATATGACTTTGAGAAGTTTGAGTAAGGCAAATGGGTGTGCAAAATGATGCTTGAGGAGTAGTTAAGATGGTGGTAAAGAAACATAATGATTAGTTGAGGTCTTAGGCAAAGTCACAAGAGGGAAGTGTAAGGAATCAAGTGTTAAGTGTAAGAATTTCGTAAGAAACTGAGTGCCAAGTTTGGTGATTTTTGAGGTAGATTTAGTGGATGTTTAAAGGTGAGTTGATTGAGTAAACAAAGGATGAAAATGTCTTGTGAGAATCCAAGTATAAGCTTGAGGAAAATAGAAGGAGTTTGTGTAAGGGAGGTGCTGTGGAGAAATAATGCTTAGGAGTGGTGGTGTTGCTTGTGAGATGATATTCTGGTTAGTTTGAGTTGTGGGTATGATATACCACTTAGAAAAACCTAAGGAAAATATAACAAGTGTTAAGAGATTATGTGAGAAATTGAGTAACAAGTTTAGATGGGGAATTAGGCAAGTTTAAGATGTTATTTTGGGGTTAGAATATTTCTAAGATCTCATATGGACTTTGGGTAAAGCATGGATGAAGAGAACATGTGCAATCACACTTAGAAAGATACAAATGGTTAAAACCTGCAGCTGGTCCAGGACCTAGGTCCAGGGTAAAGTCCCGGACCATGCCTAAATTAGAGCCGAGAGTTCATCCAGCACCCTGGTCCGGGACTTAAGTCTTGTAAGAAGTCCCGGACCACCCCTTAATTTACCCCCGAGAGTTTTGGCTTGTATTGGTCCGGGACTTAGGTTCCATACAAAGTCCCGGACCACAACATAAAATCAGCCGAGAGTTTAACCAAGTGTTGGTCCGGGACATAAGGTAAGGACCAAGTCCCGGACCACCCTAAAAATGTTAATTAAGCTTGGAAAATGTTAGGAAATGATGCGGATGGTTAGATATTGATGTTATAAAGTTATTGAGGGGGAAGTTTGGAGGGTGTAATGACTACTAAGTGGGTGAACAAAAGTAATATATAATGAGAAAATGATGTGCTTAAGAGTTTAAGTTAAGACTATGAGGACTTAGTGAATAACAATGGGTAAATATTATTGCCTAGGGAAGTTAAGTAAATTGTGTTAAGTTGTGCTAAATTATAACCTAAGACTGGATGGATGTTTTAGGACTTGTGAAATGGGACTCGAAGGGAGATAAACCAAACAACCGCCGACGGTGAACGGTACAGTTTCTCTTGTGACCTGCTTGCTAACGAGGTGTCCCTCGGCTTGTTTGCTATTTGTTTTGTGTGATCACTAAACAAGATAAAGCATGCAATCGGAATATATTATATTTCTTGTATTGTTGTGTGATGTTTGAAAACTAACACAACATACCGTGAGAACCTACTAACCAATGTTTAGTAAGGAATTGAGTGAGACTAAGGAACGCCCCCTAATAAGGGACGATATGAACCGAAAGAGGTTAACCAACGAACATGGTCTTGAGACTATTACTAACTGGAACTTGAGTGAGGAAACCCGGGACCGATCTCCGGTCATGCATGCTAAGGAAAAAGGGGGACGGTATCTGAATCAGATCCGCCCTCCGCTTAAGGACTTGTCTTCGGACTTGTAGCCTAGGGCCGGTTGCCGGCTCAGCTACGCTGGACTCCCGTCCAGGGTAGGTGGCATTAAGATGGTGCGGTGGGATCACCTAAATCCCAGGTTTGGACTTAGGCTACAACCATTCCCCTCCAGGAACGGTTTGTATTCTGAGAATAAGTTAAGATTAAGTTAAGTTAAAATCATTCCTTTTTAAAGGATGATTTGTATCGTTAAGATTAAGATTAAGTTAAGTTACAATCATTCCTTTTTAAAGGATGATTTGTATCGTTAAGATTAAGATTAAGTTAAGATTAAGATAAGTTACAATCATTCCTTTTTAAAGGATGATTTGTATCGTTAAGATTAAGATTAAGTTAAGATTAAGATAAGTTACAATCATTCCTTTTTAAAGGATGATTTGTATTATTAAGATTAAGATTAAGTTAAGATTAAGATACGTTGCAACCATTCCTCTTTAGAGGATGGTTTGTATAATTAAGATTAAGATAAGCGACATCCACTCCTTATTAAAGGATGGTTGTTTCTAAGGTTAAGATAAGATTAAGATTAAGGTGAGATAAGGGTGGACTAAGGTTAAGAGGGAACATTACTTAAGGAGTTAAATAACTAACTCTCCAATTAAGGGAACGTGTTTAAGTCGTTCATTTTGTGTGAACTTTGATTGTTCATATATGGATTGTTGTTTACAGCATTTACTATTATGTTGTGCATCTAATCAACCTCCATGCTATCGACAATTAGTCGTCGTAGCCACGTTAGCTTGGGGGCCATGAGGGGATCGTACCAGCATTCGTGCTGACCCCCTTTGGGGGCTGTTTTTACTACACAGGTACATCAGGAAGCGGCCGACGCGAGAGTAAGAAGAGGATACAGTTGTTAAGGTTTAGTGTGGCCTACGAGTTGTGCATGTACACTCGCATGGCAATTTGAGTTAGTAAGATGTATAGGATGTGAGGGGGTTGTAAGAAGGATATGTATATGGTTAAGATTGTTGTACTAATGTTCGGTATATTCTGTAGTCAGACCGTGGCAAGGTCCTGGATTGTAAAGAATTCCGCTGTGACATGTATATATATATGCTGTTAAGTTGCGAGACCACAATTGGATTGAGTTGGGGTGTTACAACGGGCATGAGGAAATTTGATGTGAAGGTAGGGCTTAGGACGGGCCTGAGGAGATTTGATGTGGAGGTAGGGCTTAGGACGGGCTTGAGGAAATTTGATGTGAGGTAGGGCATAGGACCGGCCTGAGGAGATTTGATGCGGAGGTAGGGCTTAGGACGGGCCTGAGGATGTTTGATGTGGAGGTAGGGCTTAGGACGGGCCTGAGTGATATGAGAGGGGTTTGAACCTTTGGGTTTCGGGTTTTTGGGCCTTCATCGGTGTCGTTGTTGCGATTGTTGGGACCAACAATTGCCCCCAGTAATTTTCCTTAAGGCGATTTGAGTTTTTAGGATTTTATGGCAATCAATTTGATTAATTGCGCAAATACAAGTCTCATACTCACAAGGTTAGGGTTTATCTTGATGTGGTGCTTTCTATCCTACACTCAAAGTGTTTATTGCTTGCACTTGTGCCCTCCTTTTGGACAAAACATCTCAACCATTGAATTTGACATTTGTTTGATTTACGCGTTCAACCTGTTACTTTCACGTGATTGGATACACAACTACTAAGTCAGAAGTCTTTTAAGCTTATAACGTGGCTATGAGGTGTGATGAAAGACAATGGGACGATGGAGGAATGTTTAGGATATGTGGAGCTATAAGGGTGACCAAAGCTGCAACTTGCACCTCCTCTCGGACTTGCCTTCTTTGTGTTGAAGTCGTTTGGCTACTTTATGATGACTTCGCTTATGAGCCTGGAACTTGGGACTTTGAGTTGTTCCTTGCACCTTCTCTCTTTTTTCCAATTTTGGATTTCTTCGAGGCTTCTCAGGTTTGCCTTTCTATGAATCTCCTTTCCTTCGGGGTTCTTGTGTTTCCCGGTTTTGAACTTTGAGAGCTGTTTTTGATGTTAGCTCATTTGGATCCTGTGCCACTTTGGGGCCATTTGCGGATCCCTTCGTCATGCTGGTAGCAGTTTTGCTTCTTTGGACTTGTGAAGTTGCTGTTCGGAAGTCGGGCTCCTTGCTTCCTTTGGTCACCAGGTCGGTTATTCATCATTGGCTGGCTTGTTTTGTGGAGTTTGTAGCGTTGTAAAAGAGAACGAATACGAAAAGCTCAGCGGGGGTGCCTAGGGTGTAATGTCAGGATTCACAAGCTTTTGGCTGTGTGGTGCTGTACCTAGGTGCTTCGTCATTCCTGATAGTTGTGTATCTGTTCTTTGTTACTTTACATAGGTTTAAGCGTAAATTTACAAATTATCTCCTTCGGTCGGAGTTATGCCATTTACCTCACCTTTGAATGTGATCTCTTTGGAGTCGTGTAAGAATGACACTCTCTTTCGCTCTTGGTTTTACCGCTCAAGGCACTCTCGCGAAATGTACACTCAGAGACTTGTTTGCATGTTTAAACAAAATAAATAAACGTTACCGTTCCTTAACTCAGATTGCCCCCAGTATTGTTGTGGGGGGGGGGGGGTTTACAGGCCTTTTGAATACCTAGGTTATTTGTGGAAGGTGGTTGTGTGTGTGACGGTGAGTGGTGATGGGGTACTCTTGTGAAGAGGTGATGGATGGGTCTTTTTCCTTTTGTGGCCGCAATTTTGTTTTAATGTGTCTGGTGAAATGGCAAAAATGATGAAGTGATGTGGAGATGGTGAATGTATGGATGGAAAGATGGTTTTGTACAAGGGGCTTCGTGAAAGACAAAGGTTTTGCTTTTTGATGTCTACAAACATGCTTAATGAGTGAGAGATTTTTTTTTTACTTTTCCACTTTTCAATTTTTTCCATTTTTTTTTGGGCACATGAATGAAGGTACAAACATTAATCCAAGCATATAGAAGAACATGAGCAAAGAAGGAATTTTATTAATAACTGAAAGGAGAAACATTGACATTAGGTATCATCTAAATGGAAAAGACAAATGAACTAACTAAAGAAAGAAAGGTAATTGAAAAGAAAGAAAAAGAAAGAAGCTACGCAAACAACTGAAGAGAAAAGACAAATAACAAAGATTCCTAGTGGCGCTCCGGCATGGGATTCCCGAAAATATTCTCGCGCTCCGAGAACTGAAGTCCCTGGTCAATCAAGTCTTGGATCTTATGCCGTAAGGCCCTGCAATGATCGGTGTCATGGCCAGGTAACATTGGCAATGGCAGAACTGATTAAGATGCCTCCCTAAATGAGTGGTTCCTGGCCGAGGGGCCAAGGGCTGTAGCAAGTTTCTTCTCTGAAGCTCTTCAAATGCCTGGCTTGGTGTTCGGCCAATGTCGGTAAAATGTCTTGGTGCAGGAAATCGCCTAGGTCGGGATGATGGTTTGGTTTTCTATTTTGAAATTGGGATTGCTACAACTGGCTTTGCCTTTAAGGACTTGTTGCCCATTCTCCGAGCTTTGAGCTGTCCTACCCGTAGCCTGGCACTGTAGTTCTGCGGGCACATGGAACTTTCACCTTGGGCGGGTGTTGGTAATCCCGACTAGTGTAAGATCTCAAGGGAGAAAAATTTAAACTAGTCGTCTTGGGAGTTTCTTCTGGTTTTCTGCTCGCCCTTTCGAGTTCTGCAGCAATTTCCTCGGTATCCCCTTGTGAACCTCAGGCCTTAATAGAGCTAGCTTCAATACAATTGTGAAGAGAACTAAGAAGCCTATTCACTAGTTCATTTTGGACTTGGCGTCCGGCCTCAAGGGAAAGGGTCTTTGTTTTTAATTCTTCAATTGCCGCAATGTAGTTGGACTCAATGGCGTTCCTGACAGCACTATGTCTCTGCTCCATGGCATTAATGGTGTCCATGTACTTTTGTTCCAAAGCTGCGAGATGGACATCCATGTTGATCGGATTTCCTCCTTTTCCACTCCTAGGATTTGGGTTTACCTGTTTCCAAAGCCCCGTCTGTTTGAAAACCAAAGAGGACAGAGCTGAAATTCTGTGTCGTGAAGATGTTTTAGGTTAAAACTTTCTTAGGCCGCGAGAACAGTACATGAGCTGGAAAGTCTTGAAGATCGTGGGTAGGTGATACGGCCTAAATGAACTAGAAGGAGGCACCTAGGTCGAAATGTTTGAAAAATGTGCCTCTTAGGCGGGAATGTTCTGGGAATTGGGCACTTGGGCCAAAATGTGTTTGGGCTAGAGATTAGGCGCATGGGCCGGAATGATTTCTAAACCATGTGCTAGATGTGGATTGGAGTTTGGGCCGAGTAATCCCGATTGGGCCTAAAGGATGATGCACGTGTCTGGGATTTCGGGCCAAAGCCCGAGTGAAAAGTTTTCCTAGACTAGAACGGGCCATGAAATGGAAAGGCCTGGTGGATTTTTATGGATTGCTTTAGGTGGATTTATTTTTCGTGGGCCAAGAACTAAATTGATAATACAAATTGGGCTGAAAGAGAGTAATCACCTAAGTCAACTTTTGGGCCTGAGCCCAAACAAACAATTCATTCAATCCAAACAAGGCCTTTGGGCTGCAAACAATAAAGCCGTAAATTCGGGTCGGGCTAGGTTGATATAGGAGAAATTCCTATCAGTTTCTAGGCTGGGTAGTGGGCCGATCATACAAGCAAACAAGGCCCACACAAGTTCAACATGTCCTCACTAGATGCTTCAACCAAATTGGGTATGGATCGATCCGGAGAGGTGCTTGGGGCATGGGCCAAGGTCACCGTAAAGGAATAGGGCTTGCACACTATTCTCTTTGGGCTACCCCACTTTTTCACATCACCTGAAGGTGTGCGTCTACGGTCGGATCTTTGACTGACCAAACAATTGGCTAGGTAAGGACACTGCCAGGAAAACGCTTGGGGCTAAAGCCCAGGTATTAAGGGGATGTGGTTAGACGACATCCTCATATTTTCCCCCGCTTATTCATATCACCTAAAAGGTGTGAGTCCCTGACAGGGGACCCTCAAACGGGTCCCGGGGTGAAATCAGTTTAAGTGGACCCTCTCTCTCATATGATGCAAAGGTGCAGAAAATTAAAGTGCGCATGAAAGTAAACAAACAGAGTAATAAAGCCATAAATAAACATTTTCGAGTTAAGCCCTCTTTCTTAATATTAAAACAAGTTAAAATTAAGAAGTTTGTCCCTAGCGGAGTCACCATTCTGTGAGCCTCGATTTTTAAACCCTATCCTATGTTGATTAAAGCAGATTAGGATATAGTCGGGTTTTAGGTCCACTTATAACCTAAGATTAATAACTATGTCATATAACAGTAATTATTAAAACCTAAGCTAGCTCACTGGAACCTATTATGAGTCGCCACCTAATTTTAACCTAGATCAAATTAGGAAAGGAGAGTTCGGGTTCGGGGGCTTGATATTCGACTTAATTAGGGTTTAATTACTTTCATTACCCCTAGAAGTTGTTTTTCCTCTACTTAGTTCAATTACAGCTTATTACGAGTCGTTTTAACCTAAGTGCACACTTCTGTTTTTTTTTTTAGCGTTTTTTGACAGAAAATTAAAATGAAATTAAAAGCTACCTAAACTATGGTTTCGAAGGCAGATTTAGGTCAAATTTATTACGTCAGTTGTAACACCCCCAAACACTAGCCTAGGAGTTAGGGGTATTACACGCCGCGTATTATTACATAATAACGCAAGGCTCTAATAAATGAACTTAAACAATAATCACATAAGGCCCAAAAGAATACTCGCATAAAATTATTAACAAGGTGATGTCGAAACATCCCAAAAGTCATTACAAGACCCACCAAACGAATAACAAAAGCGGAAGCTAACTGAAGAGGCCCAAAGGCTCAAAGTCAAATACAATTGCCTCAAAAGAATCAAAATAACATAACGAACTAAACTCCAGAAGCTGAGCAAAGTGACCCTCGCTGATCAATCTGCAATGTTAGTAGAGTAGGGGAATGAGCAAATGACTATGGCCAGTAGATGACCAACTTCATCAACCAGCATGCTCAAAAAATTTAAAGAATATTATCCAAATCAGAAGGAGTCGAAAGGCATCCATAAACATGTCAGAAAACAGAAGCAGAAGTCCACTCAGTAAAGGACTAAACAGAGTCAGAGGCAGACAGAATCAGAAAACAGAGCGGGACACTAGTTGATCACAACATACAGACAGAACGAGCAACCAGCTCGTGAACAGAACGAGGAAACCTCACTCGTAAACAGAACAGGTGGAACACCTGTGAACAGAACGGGGAACATCACCCGTGAAACAGAAGGATATCCTACATAGCGCGCTACGAGACAGTGAGACCAGCCATCCAAAGGTTCAGATACAGAGATAACTAGGTCCCAAAACAGAAGCTTAAAACAGTTAAGCATATATGCACCAAAGGCACCAGAAAGCACATAAATAGCTTGGAAATCAGAAGGGGAATCCAACCCCGCAAACGGAAGTCAAAACAGAGCTCAAACGAGCAAGCGATGGTCAAAACAGTACCATGTCCGAGCTTGTGTCCGGATATCAACGTTCGGACGCAAGTCGAAACTCAGAAGACAAAATCAAATGGATGTCCGAACATGTGTCCGAACATGGAAGTTCGGACGCAGGCCGAACTTCAAAACAGAGGCAGAGACAGAGGTGTCCGAACATCTAAGCTCGGACAGATGTTCGGACGGTTTTCGGAAAACAAACACGCGTAGTGTCCGAACATGTGTCCGAATGTCAAAGTTCGGACACAAGTCGAAACAAAATTAGAAGAAGGAGATGGATGTGTCTGAACTTATGTCCGGACTTACAAGTTTGGACACCATTCGAGACTTGTAAGTCGGACTCGTCCTCACACCCCGTCCGAACTTCAAAGCTCAGACGGAAGTCCGGACACAGCGAAAAACTCAGAAATACACAGGCGCAACAGGGCAGGTCCGAACTTCCACGGTCGGACGGAAGTTCGGACGCGCCAAAAAACACAGTGAACAGAGGCGATTTTCACACGAACAGAAGCACCAAAACAATGTCAAAACCTTATATGTTTGCACAAAACAACCTTGGGGGTTTGTAGGCATTAAAACAACATTAAACAGACAGTTCGCAACCACAACATCAAGACAGATCACAAACAGAATCCAAAATCGGAACGAAACTCCCCAAGGCTGAACATACTAATCGAATCCATCAGCCACCTACCTCGATTAATCAGCAGAAGAAACCCAATCTGAACAGGCAGCAACGTCCCATCCAATGCAGTAACCCGAACGCAGACCGACAACGAAATTCCAGGCTCTGACTAAACACAATTGCAGGGCAATTCAGAAACGTAAATCTTAAACCCTGAAACTGAAGCTGCAATCTAAAAATTGCAACACAACCCTCACCTGAATCAGACAGCGAATTCGCAGACGAAACCAACAGCAGAAGAGAATTGATGGAGCACAAGAACCAACGCTGAACCATAATCAGATTGCAGAGGAAATCAGAATAAGGAGAACTCAGGAACCGAAGAATCAACGAAAAGAATAATCTGACAACTCTACCTCGAAGAAACCGGCAATTCGCGATGGCGGGGCAATCCACAGTTGAATCTTGACAGTAGAATCCAAGGAGTCTTGACTGAGTGAGAAAGAAGCGGCGTTGAGAGAGAAGAGAGAGAGAGAAGAGCGTCTCAACAACTGTAAGATGGGGATTCTGATTGGGAAAAGAACGTGATTCAAAACGTGATCAGGAAAGTTAATAAAGGAATTTATTAACTTAATTAATCCTTACCCAATTAACCGACGGCATAAGACCTCCTCGTCCTCACCTTTAATCAGAAGGACTTCCATGTCCTGAATAAGTAATCCTACTTAGGTTAACAATTAAATGAAAATAATTATGTACCGAAAAGGGAAAATAATTCCCTAGATCAAGGAAGAGATATAACCGTGGGTTGCTCCCACCAAGCTGCCCGGAGTTTAAAGTCTCTGGCTAGACTTTACAGATCGGTCAGAAGGGCCGCCATAGCATCTAGCAACAGTTTTCTTCAGTTGAAATACCATTGCTGGCGCGGCTTTTTGGATGCTTTGGGAGGTGGTGCTGCAATATAGATAGAAGAGATATAATTTATGGAATTGGAGCTTTCAATCAAGGATATACCTGGTGCAGGAGGCTGAGAAAAGGTATCGCCTAGGTACTTCTTTAATCGAGCACCATTTACTTTAAATACTTCTCCTGTCTTATTCTCTAGCTCATAAGCACCATAAGTAGTGATCCCCACAACTTTGAATGGACCTGCCCAATGTGATTTCAACTTACCAGGAAAGAGACGCAGCCTGGAATTATAGAGCAACACTAGATCTCCTATTTTGAATTCTCTCTTATGGATCATCTGATCATGGATTCTCTTTGTGCGCTCTTTATAAATTCTGGAACTGTCATAGGCTTGCTCTCTGAGTTCCTCAAGTTCAGATAGTTGAAATTTTCTTTTCTCTCTAGCCGTGTGCATATCAAAATTCAGGGCTTTCAATGCCCAGTAAGCTTGTGCTCTAATTCGACTGGAAGATGGCAAGCTTTTCCATACACAAGTTTAAAAGGAGACATACCTATAGGGGTCTTGAAAGCAGTCCGGTATGCCCACAAAGCATCATCTAGTTTAACTGACCAATCCTTCCTTGATGCACTTACCGTCTTCTGTAGGATCCATTTCAGCTCACGATTGGTCACTTCTGCCAGGCCATTAGTTTGGGGATGGTAAGGTAATGCTACCTTGTGGGTCACCCCATACTTACTCATTAGGGAGTCGAATGCTTGGTTGCAGAAGTGGGAGCCACCATCACTGATAATTGAGCCTTAGGCACCCCGAATCTGGGAATATATGCTTCTGAGGAATTTCACCACTGTTTGGAATCAGCATTGTGGCATGGAATAGCTTCACCCACTTGGAGACAATAATCAAGCTACTAGGAATATACTGGTTTCCATGAGGATGGAAGAAAAAGGGCCTGTGAAATCAATGCCCCAAACATCAAAAAGTTCTACCTCAAGAATACCTTTTTGAGGCATCTCATGCTTTCTTGTAATGTTTCCCATCCTCTGACAGGGGTCACAATGGGAACAAAATGGTGGACATCTTTATGAAAGAGTAGGCCAGTAAAATCCACACTCCAATATCTTTGCAGCTGTCCTTGTATAACCATGATGGCCACCTGCTTCTTTAGCATGAAAAAATTCGATTACACTCTGGATCTCCTTGTCTGAAGACATCGCCTCATCAACCATCAGCACAGATCCTAAACAGATGGATCCTCCCAGATATAATGGCGCGGTTTCTGACAGAATTTCTTCCTCTGATTATAGCTGTAGTCATGAGGAATTAAACCAGTAGCAAGATAATTAACTAAATCAGCATACATGGTCATCTACCTTTCCATCTTGAACACCGTCTCATCATGGAAGAATTCGTTGATCGGGATCCTATCATCAGGGATTTCAAGCCTAGATAGGTGATCACGCAACTCCATTCAGCTTCCCCTTTTTATCCACAACTTCTAAATAAATTCTTGGAGAAGTAAGATCCACCTCAGAAGTCTTGGTTTCGATTCATTTTTCTGAAAAAGGTACTTGAGGGCTGAATGATCTGTATGTACTATTACCTTGCTGCCAAGCATATATGGTCGAAACTTGTCCAGAGCGAACACCACAGCTAGCAACTCCTTCTCTGTAGTAGTATAATTTTCTGTGCATCAATTAAGGTCTTGCTAGCATAGGTAATTACCCTCAGCATCTTATCTTTCTTCTGACATAGTGTGGCGCCAACAGCGTAGTTCACTCGCATCCGTCATAATCTCAAATGGTTCAGACCAATCGGTGGGACCACAATAGGTGCTGAACAGAGCTTCTCTTTGATAGTCTGAAATGCTGTCAAGCACTCCTCTGTAAACTGAAATTTGATATCCTTCTGAAGCAGGTCTGACAGGGGTTTAGCAATTTTTGAGAAGTCCTGTATAAACCTCCTGTAAAACCCTGCATGACCAAGGAAAGATCTTACATCTTTAACTGAAGTTGGTGGGGGCAGTTTTTCTATTACCTCAATCTTGGCCTTGTCCACCTGGAGGCCTTCTCTTGACACCTTATGCCCAAGCACAATTCCTTCTTGTACCATGAAGTGGCACTTCTCCCAATTCAGCACTAAGTTCGTGTCCTCACAGCGAGCCAAAATCAGGTCTAATTGCTCCAACAAACATCAAAACTTGTCCATAGACAGAGAAGTCGTCCATGAACACTTCAATACTTTTCTCAATAAATTCATTAAAAATAGCCATCATACATCTCTGAAATGTGGCTGGAGCATTGCAGAGACCAAAAGGGCATCCTCCTGTAAGCAAAAGTACCATAAGGACAGGTGAAGGTAGTCTTCTCCTGATCTTCTGGCGCAATGGGGATCTGGAAATAACCGTGTACCCATCAAGGAAGCAGTAGAACTCTTTCCGTGCTAACCGCTCCAACATTTGATCAAAAACGGTAGTGGAAAATGGTCCTTCCTTGTGGCCTCATTCAAGCGCCGGTAATCGATACACATCCTCCAACCTGTGGTTGCCTCTGGGGCACCAATTCACCTTTCTCATTTGGCACTGCAACTATCCCACCTTTTTTGGAACAACCTGGAATGGAGATACCCACTGGCTGTCAGAAAAGGGGTAGATAATACCTGCATCAAGAAGCTTTAGTACCTCGGCCTTGACCACCTCCTTCAGATTTGGATTCAACCTTCTCTGAGGGTCTCACTGCCTTGTAATTCTCCTCCATATGAATTCGGTGTGTACAGAAACCTGGATTAATCCCTTGATGTCAGCAACTGTCCATCCCATGGCACTCTTATGTTTCTTTAGCACCTCCAGAAGTCTAGATTCCTGCAAAATAGACAAAGATGCAGAGATAATAACAGGCAGGGTGTTACCCTCTGCCAAGAAAACATATTTGAGATGGGAGGGGAGAGATTTAAGTTCCAAGGTAGGAGGCTCCTCTATTGAAGGTATGGGTCTCTGAATGGATCGATCCAACTTTTCCACAGGAGGAGAGGAGGAACGAAAGTATGATTTCCCGTGATTCAGCTGCTGGACGACCGAGGCCATCTCAAGACTGTCTTTGTCATCCTCATGGATCGACTTATTACCTGTTCTAAAGTATCAGAAAACTTAAACAAAGAATTAAAAGAATTAGTACTCCTATAGGTGTAGTCATCATCAAGATCATAAGAATTATCAATTAAATCAGTAGAGAAAACAGCTTGAGAAGAAGTGTTTTTCCGCATCATCTTATTTATATCAAAGCTTAATTCTTCATCATGGAATTTCAAGGTAATCTTCCCCTTGTCAACATCAATAACAGTCTTTGCAGTTCTGAGGAAGGTCTACCTAGAATCAGAGGTACCTCAACATCTTCATCCATGTCAAGGATCACAAAGTCAGCGGGGAAGAAAAAACTTACCCACACTAACAACTACGTTTTCAACCATACCTCTGGGTGTGATCGATGATCTATCAGCCAACTGGAGTCTGAAATGAATGGGAACGAGCTCACCTGCATGAAGCTTTTTAAACATGGTGTATGGCATCAGGTTGATGCTCGCTCCTAGATCGCAGAGACCGTATCCGCAATCCATGTCTCCAATTGAACAGGGGATGATGGGCTGACCAGGATCACCACGCTTTGGAGGCAGCATCTGTCGAAGAGCTGCTGAACAAGTTTCGGTCAGCTGGATGGTGTCCTTCTCTTTATATTTCCTCTTATTCGAAATCAGATCCTTTACAAATTTAGCATAACGGCATCTGCTTAATCGCATCAATAAGAGGGATATTAATAGTCAGCTTTCTAAAAACATCTAAAAATCTTCCAAATTGCTCATCGAGCTCTCGCTCTTTGAGTCGGTTTGGAAATGGAAGTTCCCTTGCAGATATTTCCCCTTTTTATTTTTAACCAGCAGTAGAAAGAGAGGAAGAAGGAATAGGAGCCTGGGTCTCCTCAGAAACTACCTCAGGAGGGGCGGGATGCCCTGATGGTGCACCGGCCGTATAGAAAGAGGCGCGGTCTCTTCATCAGTACGGCTTCCTGCCACTTGGTCTTTTAAGTTCCTCCCACTTCTCAGCGTAACTACTGCTGCTGCTTCTTCAGAATCCTCACAGACTTCGTCTGAGACCGTCACTGCCTTCAACTGCTCTTTGGGTTGGTTTCTGGTTGGGTAGGCAATGATCCAGAAGGTTCTCTGCTGCATGAGGAATTAGTCAACTGACTAATTGTCCCTTGCATCTCCACCATGGCGTTCTCTAGTTTCTGGTTGATTACCGTTTGCTTTTCTTGAGAAGCCATCAGCTTATCCACCATCTCTCTTAGATTTGCATTGTTTGAGCTCAACGATGGTTGCTGAGCTTGAGGTTGCTGTGGCCGGAATTGATTATATTGAGGCCTTGAAAACCCGGTGGTCCTCCCTGATTCGTCCTCTGAGGCTGCATTTGATGTGAATTAATGCATTGTTAGGATTTCCATACCTCGGATTTTGGTGCTGATTCTGCACCCAGGGTTGCCTGTGTTGAACTGGCCTACTACATTGGCCTCCTCGGTTTGCCTCATCTCGGCTACTAGTGGGCAGTCTTCATAGTCGTGTGCATCCCACACTGAGAGCAGCAAGCTTCATTCGTAGAGATTTTCTTTGGCAGATTGCCTGGAGGTCGGGCCCATGGTGAGCTGCTCGAGCATTTTTGCCATGCTTCCCATCGTAGTCTTTATCTGTGCTTGCTCAGCGGCTAGCTGTTCCATCATGGGTCTGGAGCTCGGGAAGAACTCTGACCTATTGAGAATACTCATCCTCCACTGCTGCTCCATTGACGAAGCTCCTCACAGTAGGACTCCATAGCTGCCATGCCTGAACTCCTCCCCACTTTTGCAAGCAAGTTCCTCCTAGGGCGGATCTTATCTCACCTCTTTTTCGTCTTTTAACCCCTGGAAGAATCCCTGAGCCAATGAGGTGATGTTTTGACCATGGTGGGGGCACTGGCGGAGTAGTTCTTTGAATCGGTCCCACTCCTCACAGAGTGTCTCACTACCCTTCTGTCTGAATGCCATCAGGTCGGCAATCATTTGTCGTGTCCTTGAGATGGGAAGGTACTTCTCGTAGAATTTATCCATCATCTGCTCCCAGGTGGTAATGATGTCTGGTGGTAGTCTGTGGAACCATTTCGAAGCTTCTCCTGATAAGCTGTGCTGGAACAAGCTCAGTCTGGCGTACTCCTCCAATCCTTGAGATAAACCAAGAGAGTCCAAGTGCACCAGAAAGCGATGTACATGTCTAATGCATCCGCTGGATCTGCACCTGAAAAAGTCCCTGCAGGGTGATTTCTAACCGCATTGGATTGATGAGAAGGTTTTACCTTTTGCCAATCGGCTATAAGTTCTACAGTCTGATTTGGTAGAACCACTGGCCCTCGTCTTGGTGTGGCTGGAGGTCTGTTTATCCTCCATCATGTATTGGGCACTGCACCTGCTCCAATTTGTCATGATTTCCTGCCATGTTGAAGTCAAGCTGCCTTCTTGCTCTCAGAGCTTGGAGGTAGACTCTTTCGATTTCGGGATCGAAGTCTGTATCCGGGGAACCAGTTGAGCGCGTTCTGCGCATCCACTAGGTGCTTATAGTCAGTCCGAGAAAAAGGAACAAAATGAGTGAGTTTTTAAAGTAATGAAAATGGCACACAAATAAATTAAAATCAAAATATATTACAAAACAAACGATTATAAACAGTGTGTGTGACAAAGTAACAAATTAACCAGGCTAGGGACTAGACAAAAGTCAAGTCCCCGGCAACGGCCATTTTGCAAACGATTAAATTTGATGTATTAAATACTAAGAAATTATCCTAGAATTCAACAAATCAATAAATCGTCGGGTTACAAAAATCCCGGTCGAAATAGTATAGTAATTAAAGAAGCGACCGGGGTGTCAATCCACGGGACTCGATGAGTAAGTCTAGCCTTAGGTATTGGTTAACTTAAAAAGGGGGGTTTTGTTTTGATTTTGGGTTGCAAATAAATAACAGGAAAGTAAATAGCAGATAAAGTAAAGTGATAGTTTTGGGAGTGTGAACGGTACTCTAGGTTCAGGGAGTGTTTCACTAGCTAGGTTCTGCATTATTCTACTGCTTAAGTGGAGACTTGGATTGGCTTGTAATTCTCACTTATCTATTCTGTATTAAGTTAATTCCAGATAGCTCATCTAGACAGGGCATGTAGTTCTAGTCTAGACCTAGCAAGTATATCTAGATGGCTTTAATGCACAGAATTACTAGTCTGGTTGGTTCAATCCGGACTAAAGCTCCTAGTGATTAAAGTAATCTATCCGATTGCAATTATCACAGGTAACAGGTTAATAGGACCGTCAATGCTAATCACCTTATCTGATCATAACATGATTCGAGGGCTTATAATAACTTAGCAACGTTTATAAAAGCACTTAAAAGCATTAACCTGAACAATCCAAATTGTCTCAACAAGCAGCAAAATAATGCAGAGTTTAAACTAATTACAACATCCCTTCCCCTAGAGTAAATCCTTTAGCTAGACATAGCAATTATAATCATAAATGAGAGAGAGTTAGAAGAAATCATCTGTTACGAAGATCTTCTCGCTCGCTCCGTCCTTTGTCCTTGCTCCGTGCTAGCTTGAAGGTGATCTCGGCGATAATGGAGTGGATTGGGTGAAATGGGGGCGAAAGTGGAAGTTTTGGGATTTTTGTGAGGTGTCCGGCTGAATAGGGTCGGACAAGGGTCAGACGTGAGATCAATGAGTGAATGGGGGCGGAAAAGGGTTTTGTGAGGTGAGGCTGAGGGGTGACTGTCCGGATCTGTCTGGGTCGGACGACGATCCGGACGTGGGTGGAATGAGCTTGTCCGGATCCGGACAAGGGTCGGACAAGGCTAAAATGCGGCGAAATGGATACGGGATGTGAGCGGAGGTTTACGAAGGTGTGTTTATGGATTTTGTGAGTGAATCGTGAGTGGGTTATGCAGGTTTATGGAGGAGATAGAAGAATGAATGGAGATGAAGCGTATGGTGAGTGAGAGGATTAGAGAGGAGGGAAGACTGTGAAGTCTGGTGCGAATTGGAATGAATGCAGAAGGGGGTTTATATAGGATTAGGGATTCAGACATGGATTAGTGGTGATTTTGACGTGTGTGGGTGGATACTCTGATTGAGGATGGAGCCTCGATTAATCAATCTTCAGTGCGCCGCTCCCCTGTTTCCATGCCGACTGTCTGTGATAATTAGCCGAAAGGCTAATTATCAGTGCGTGCATTTTTATTTTTCAATTCTGTGTGACGTCCGGATTGTGGTCCGGATCCGGACGTGACACAGAGTTTTAGATCTGAAACGCGAACTCTCGGATCTGGATTTTAATCATGTCCAGCTTGCGTCCGGCCCATTCAGATCCGGACAAGAGATGTCCGGCTTTGTGTCCGGCCAAACTGATCCGGACAAGACCAGTTTTTGTCTCTTCTCTCTGATTTGTTCCCCGTTTGTTGTGTTGTAATCCTTATGATGTATAATCTTTATTTCCTGGGTTTTTCCTGCATTTAACATATATAACACATCAATTCTTATCAAAGCATCAATTTTAGGAAAAACACATAATAAGTGGGAAACATTGCCTGAATTGTTACAAATAATAAGGTATTAAACCCTAAAAAGCCTATGTTTCACACTTATCACACATAAACCAATTTCACCCCGGGACCCGTTTGAGGGTCCCTGTCAGGGACTCACACCTTTTAGGTGATGTGAATAAGTGGGGGAAAAGAGGAGGGGTCGTCTAACCACACCCCCTTAATACCTGGGCTTTAGCCCCAAGCATTTTCCTGGCAGTACCCTTACCTAGCCCATTGTTTGGTTCGTCAAAGACCCAACCGTAGACGCACACCTCCAGATGATGTGAAAAAAGTGGGGAAGCCCACAGAGAATACGTGCAAGCCCTATTCCTTGTGGTGACCTGGGCCTGTGCCCCAAGCACCTCTCCGGATCGATCTGTACCCGTTGGACTGAGTCATTTTGTGAGGACATTTGCATCACCTCCTTATATAAGACTTCTATGCATATGTTCTTTCTCCTGGGCCTCAGGCCCAATGTCTGTATCGATCCATCAATCTCTCCCAGTCCAAATGAAACACTTGAGGGTTTCAGTGGCCCAAATGCCTTTACCTTCACAAAATCACCCTCTCAGAATAAGCTCGAAGGTTTCCATTATTCCTTTGGGATTGCTGGCCCATTTCACATGCCAAAAATCTCCAGCCCGCTAGGCCCGGACAGTCCAAAAAGAAAAAGAGTCATGTAATTAGAACATAGGGGTCCTCAGAGGAAAATCTTTCCATGTCATTGAAAGCCCGTGCCCTAATGGTTTTTGTTTTTACTCTATGTTCTGAAACAGAAAGAAGGCAAGATTTCAGAAAGGCGTTGGGACAGAAGTTCCGGACGTTTGACCCGACTGCCTACTCCTCCACTTCCATCATTCCAGCCCGAAGTAGATTCCAGCTCATCTGACATGTCGGTCCAGGTCCATGACGATATCCCTCAGGAGGATCATCAAGCAGGGGGGAGAACCAGAACACTTCTGTTGAAGCGCTCATGAGAAATTTTGATTTGAAACACCAGGAAGCAATCCAGGCACTCGAAAATAAATATGTGGACATAATCACCAAGCTGGAGGATAAGTTAGCCGCGTTGGAAACGGAAGCCCAAAGCAGAACCACTGGGGGTCCAACAGGGGAGCAGAACCAAATAGCTAGCCTGGTACAGAAACATCAAGCTGCCATTGAAGCCTTGGAGGCACGGCATACGACGGCAACAGTTGAGCTCCATGAGAAAATAGGATCTTTGGAGGTGGCAAGACAAGAAAGACCGCTGCAAGGATTTGTCAGCCCTTTATACGGCATGGACAATATCTCCTTGGAGGGACATGACACCCAAGTTGGATATGGAGGTGGTGCTCCCGGGAACCAGTTAGCTGTTGAAGTTCAGAGGGCTCTGAGGCGCATTGAGCGCATGGAAAAGGCCGGTAAACCTGCTGGTTTTTTAATACCCCGGATCTAAAAATGGTGATTAAATACTCTAATATGATTATTAAAGGCATAATGGTGCCTAAAGAGTATTGGTAAAGAAAATAAAACCAAAGAAAAGAAAAAAGGCGTAAAACGCAAAAAACGCTAAAACGCGCATTAAATGAGTATAAGAGATACATGATCTCGTTAGGGTCCGAGATGGATTCCTAAGGCTTAGTTAGGCCCAATTAGTATACGGGAGTGATTCCCGAAGAAAACGGATCCAAATAATGGATTAAAACACTAACGGAGTTTTAAAGCACGTTTTTCGAGAAAACCCAAAAACGTGACTTTAAGTGTTCAAACGGACCCGTAAAAATTATAGTTGATTAAATAACTATAAATAAGTATTAATGGAAGCTTAATAACCATTAAAAAATAAAGAAGCGAGAAAAATCCGAAAAACGGGCCGGTTAGTGAATAGTACCAAACCGGGTAAAATAATGAGCGTTTTCTGTAAAAAAATGAAAAACGCTCCAGCATGTGTACTTAGTGGGGGCCGGTTTTATTATTCATATAAGTCTCCCCCTCTCAATACTAGCTAGTTAGTAAATAAAGAAAGGGATGAAAAGGAAAGAAGAGTAAAAAGGTAAAGTAAAAGGGGATAAAGTACTCACCTTACTCTCTCTCCTCCCTCACTTTTTCTTTTCTTCCTCATCTGTCTCCTTCCTTTCCCACCGTCCTCCTCCCTTCCCTCTGGAACGGAAATGAAGCCCCATTTCATGGCTTCTCCAACTTTCCTCTCATGCCCAAGCTACACCCAAGCTCCAAACTAAAAAATAATCACATATTTGTGATCCTCTCATCACCCTCTACCGTTCCCTCTTTTCAAAATTCGAAAAGGATGAGTTTCATTTTCATGGGTGTTGGCCATTTGAAGAGAAAAGCACACCATTTTGAAGCTTGAAGCTTCCTCTTTCATCCAAGGTAAAAATATCCAAAGAAAATTACATTTCCTTCACCTTTTTTGGTTGGCTGATTTTGGCATGTTTTGATACCTTGCTTCTCCTTGTTTTGAGCTATTCTCCAAGTCTCTAATGGTGGGTTGGAGCTCCTCCTTTGATTCTTGGCAAAACCAATTCTAGGGTTTCCAAAGGTAATGCCCATTTATGCTTTAAGCCTTCTTTTGAGTTCATGAATGATTTTTACAACTAGGAGAACTAATTGGTACTCCTTACACCCATTGGTATATTGGTCTAGAGAATTGGGGCAAGAGATTGCCTTGACCGATTTTGGGTGAAGAGAAAAGGAGAAGAGGAGGAGAACATTTAAAAGGAAACTTAAGAGAATTTAAGGTAAGAAACCAACTCTAATGTATATTCTACATGTATTAGAATTTGGGATGGGTTAATAAAATGAATGAACCCCACTTGAGTTGTGGTGATAATGTGCTTGCTTAGAAATAATGCAAGTGAGAAAACATTGTGTACTTAGTGTTTGATTTAAGAGCAATGCATTTTGTGAATTATGTATTGTGTTGCATTTGGAGAATTTGATGAGTATTGATGGTTTATTTATGTGCTGATAGAACCCTTGTGGTTTAGCAAGTCTTAGGATGAATGATGTGAAGAAATGAGCTTTGGGTAATGTTAAGAGAAGTAGCCAAGTTATGGCAAAATTGGTGTAGAAATTTAAGTGGTTTGAGTGGTTGTGAGTAAGGAAAAACCTAGAGAAATTAGGTGTGGATGGAGATTAATTTGGCTTAGAAACTCACCTTGGGAATGCTAGTTTAAAGGGAGGAAATTGATGCTAAAATCTGTAGCAAAAGAGTGGTCTAGTGCCTTAGGAGTTTTTAGAAAACATAGAAGATTTATGGCTTTAAGGGTGAGTCTTGGAACTTGGTATGAGGTGTGCATAATATTGGAAGTTTTGGAATGGTCAAATTAAGTGAGAACAAAATGCAAAGTGCCAAGAGGAGTTAGAAAATGCACAAGTGTGCATTAGTGCAAATGAGAATGAAAAATGTGTGAATTTGAGTAAGAATTTGAGTAAGGGTTGAACCTATGATTTGAAGAGTTTTAGAGCATGGATTAAGGTGATTTAGAAGGGTAATTAAGTGCTAAAACATGTAGATTATAAGTGGGAAAGATTGGAGAATCAATGGTGAAATAATGAGGTTGTAACAGATTTGGAAAATGCGAAATCTGTGTAAACTGCAGCAGGGTTCGGGACTAGGTCTAGGACCATGTTCCGGACACCCCCTAAAATACCCCGAGAGTTTTCCAGTTTGATAGGTCTGGGACTTAAGTCCCTACCCATGTCCCGGACCACCCCATAAATTAAGGCCGAGAGTTGAAGTCTGTACCCGGTCCGGGACTTAGGATGGGGACAAGGTCCCGGACCATATTGAAATTCATGCCGAGAGTTCAAGTGCAGGTTTGGTCCAGGACTTAAGAGATGTATAAGGTCTCGGACCACTTCATAAATATGGCCGAGAGTTAAGACCAGCATTGGTCCGGGACTTAAGGTAGGGACCAAGTCCCGGACCACCCCCACAATCCTACAGAAAGTGTTTTAAAGGTTTCTAATGATAGGGAGTTGAATGGTAATGATGTTAGATGATGTTTAGGCCTTGTTTGGTGACATGTAAAGGCCCTAGGAAGTGTTAGAAGTGATTGAGAAGTGTGAACTCAAATTAACAAGAGTAAAACCGAGATAACGGGATAACGGGGTATGTATGTGGGAGTAGCATTCTATTAGGTACCGTATGAGCCTAGTATTAATAATAATGTTTGAAACATTATCAGAGAATCGTGCGTGACCCGAGCATGGTGAGATGACACGGTAAAAGTAAAAGCCCCGGTGAAAGGTATGATTTTCTCATACTCCGTGTGCTAACCGAGTTATGTTGATTTGTGTGTTTGTGTGCCGGCTTAATCAAGACTAAAGCATGAAAATAATCCTTGTTTGATTATGTATGTCTTGTTGTATGTTGAATGAGCTAACATACTTGTATGCCGGTGTGGTCTAACATAGAGTAAAGACCGACTCATAGTGAGTAACGTTTGGCTAGAGACCCATAGATCGGGTCGATTTTTATGATAAAGAAAACATGCAAACACACAAACTATCCGTTAAAGTATAACGATAACGCAAACATATGAACTCCCTAGTATGTGAGGAGATGTGCGGGTTGAGTAATTACCCGATAACGGTTAGAAAACCATAATGACTTAATCCACGAAACAAATGAGAGTGGAAAGATAAGTGAACCTCTTTCAAGAGGATTAAAGATAGTTCAAAGATGTGAACTAGTAAAGAAGGTAAAAGAGACCTAAGGGATTAGTAGCTCCCTTGATACATGGTCGACCTCCTATTTGAGGATTTTACCCGGTATAAGAAAATAACCGAAAGTATGAGTAAGTGAAATGTATGGGTAACTCTTAAAACCTAAGATTGACCGAACTTGTGTATTGCTCCCAAGTCAATAGAAACATCGAGAGTGATGCTTCTAGACTAAAACACATAAATTATTATAACTCCGAGAGAGGAGTGCATGGGAATGAGAGTAGTCCGAGAGTAGTCGGACCTAGGTAAAAGAGTTAGGAACTAAGAGAGAGTTCCGTGAGCTAGTTGAACCTTCCCACCATGCTAGGCCCAGAGTAGGGTCGAAACCGGGGAAGTAAGACTATGCTCGAGAGCCATGAGTTTTGGCCTGAGAATGTATTAAGAGTAACAAGCGTGACTGCAGACGTTTTAAAGTGAGTGGTTAAACTGGTGTAAAATTAAAAGAAAAGAAATTAAAACTCAAATTAAACGTCGGGCTGCAAACAAATCCCGGTCGCAGTAGTATAGTGAAAATGTAAGCAACCGGATGTCGAACCGTGGGACTAATGTACATATAATAGTACCTAAGCGTGTCACAAGAGGGGGATTAATTGACTTGTAAAATAAATAAAAAGAAAGAATAAAATAAACTAAGTTAATAGATAAATAAAATGGAACTCTGGGTCAGGTTAATATAATCTGCATAATTAAGCTATCTCTACTGGTTTAATAATTTGGCAAGGTTCCTGTAATTATCTTAAGGACTAAGTCATAGCCTCATAAGAACTCGTTCACCTGTAATGCAAGGTTCTAATCAAGGTTCAAGCAAAAGCCTGCGAACGGCAGAGGAGTATTGAGGAATTACATTTGCAACTGAATACTAACTTATTAAATCATAACAAGTTTCCTCCAGTTTTACGTTTTAATTAACCTATATTTATCACCGGTCTGATCAAAATAGACTTAGGAAAGCAATTTAATAAACTCATGACATTTATTAAAAAGGTGCGAGATAACCTTTAAAACGTAACAAACTATATATAATTAAAACCAGTAAAAATAATGCATAATTAATACAAACACATAATAACCATTCCGAGAGTATACGTAAACTAGCCTAACATATTAAATAGATAGACAGAGACAAGAGTAATAGAAATCATCGTAATCACTCCGGCTCACTCTGCTATTTTGTATACGTAGGGCTAGAGGTGGATTTTGTGGAATGTGGAAATAAATAAAAATGGAGAAGGCGGGAGAAGAGAAATGAGATGGCGTGAGGTGTGGTGAAGTGGTCGTGGATGAATTAATGGTGGATGATGTTTAAATGAAAGGAGAAGGCTCGTGGGTTTTTATAGAGAAAGGAAGAGGCAAAGGCAGCAGATAAGGAACGCGTGAATTGATTGAGGCGGGCGTGCAGCTCATTGATTGCTCATTTATTGCTTGCTTCATTGATTGCAGGGGGACAGGGCGTGCAGAGTAGATGGATAAATTGAAGACAGTGGACGAGTTGCAGAAGTCAGCGAAGGCAAGTTGCAGACGGCGCGCGAAGAAGAAAACTGTTCGCGTCTCAGATCTGGAATTTTTACACGCGTCCGCGTGGTGTCCTCCTCGTTGTCCGCCTGAAAATGGGGCGGTTGCATTGTGTGGGTTGTGTGTGTGTCTTGTCCGCGTTGTGTCCTCTTGTGTGTCCTCCTTGTTTTTGGGAGGACACAAGTGAGCGGACACAAATTCTGTCCGCCTAAGTGTCCTCGTGAGTGTCCTCCTGTGTGTCCTCCTTGTTTTTGGGCGGACACAAGTGAGGTACCATGCGGACAAACTTTGACCGGCTCTAGATTCTTCGTTTGGACTCCGTTTTTCGAGCCGTCTGCGCCTATGCGTTCGTCTCTTCGTGTACTTTGCTCCTAGCCTGGTGTTTCCTCATGTTTTAACCAATAAATTTGTGAGATAATCAATAAAACATAAACTAGAGGAAAAACATACGATAAGTGAGAAATGAGCAGAAAAGTGCTGATAAAAACACCTATAAACATGCTCATTTGGACACTTATCAGTGACGTAGGAGACCTGTAGCGTCTCGAGAATCTACAATAGCTTGAGTATAAATAACCCGAGAGTGTGGGTGAGATAATGAGTATGAATAACCCAAGAGTGTGGGTGAGAGAGAGTATAAGTAACCGAAAGAATGGGTGAGTATAAAATGAGTAGCCCAAGGGAATGGGTGTGTATATGAATAAGTAACCCGAGAGAGCGGGTGAGATATTGAATGAGTAAACAAGGCATAGTGAGGTATAACCCTCAAGGCATAAGAGTAAACTGATACAACTAACAACCTTGTTATGTTAGTTAGGAATTGTGTTCCGTGATTGGATGTAGATTCCTTGAGTAATACACACATATATTGTATTCCTATGATGCATGTTGTTTGACTAAAATGAATTCCATGTATAACCGACAAAAGTAGTCGGCGTACCCCGGTTAGCGCTTGGGGTATGCGAATTTCATATGCAGCGTTAAGCTGAGCCCCTAGGGGCAACGTTTTTATTTTTCAGGTACACCGAAGATGTTATCGTTCGAGAGTAGGACGGGGTCAGTGGGTTGCATGGGTAGTTAGATTTAATTACTTATGTATTGAAAGAGGTGTAAGACCGAATATGTTGTCGGCATCCATATGTTGTAGACTCGGTATAGTAAAAAATGAAATGATTGAGTATTATATTTGTATTGTTTACTCGGTTGTTCCAGTTCATCAGACTGTTAATGTATGTGAATTAAGCCTGGTTAGCCATATGGGTGACTAACGGCATTGTATCACCCTCTGTTGTATTTAGAGTTCCGCTGCGAGTTTATTGGTAATTGTGACAGTTTAAGAGGTAATGGCGTGATTAGCAGTTGGGGTGTTACAGGTTTTGACTATCTCTCCATGGGATCTTATCCAGACGTCGAGCTACCTGCGAAGCTGAAGCTCCCCACCTTGGCTCTCTACAAGGGCTCGACCGATCCCCAAATCCATTTGGCAATGTTTGATCGAGAGATGTCTATCCTGAGGCTCAATGATATACAGAAGGCCAAGGTTTTTGCCCGATACCTAGATGAGATTTCTCAACGATGGTACCTAACTCAAAGAATGAACACCAAGACATACGAGGAGATATGTGAAGCCTTCCTGACTCACTTTGAGTATGCCAAAAATCTGGAAATCACCCGGTCTGACCTTGCCAGCACGCGCCAAACGGGAAGTGAGTCCATGTCTGACTTTATAAAGCGGTGGAGGAGGAAGGCAGCGGGCATGCCTACAAGGATGGATGAGCAGGAACAAATTCGCATGATTGTTGAGAACATGCAAAAGTAGTACAATGATGAATTAAAGTATATGTACTTTCCAAGCTTTGATATGCTCATGGGCCAGGTAGGATTTTTGGAGGAGAAGATCCACAAGGGAGACCTAAAGCTTGGATATCCTCAAGGATCCAGAAGTAATTCAAAGTTCCCAAAATCTGAACCAGCGAAAGCTTCCTACCCAACCGCGACTTACGCACAAAGCGCCACCGCAGAGGTACACGGGACAATACGAGGTGAATGCAATCCAGCAGCCAAGGGAACAAGGGAGGAACTATCGAGCAGTACCACCTCCAAGACCGGATTTCAATCAACAAGAATTCACAGATATCGGTCGGCCCTTGAGTCATGCTCTGAAAAAGCTCCAGGAGCAGAACATCTTACAGCCTCTTCCTCCCCAACCAGGAGTCACCCGTTTGGGCAGGAGTCCATATGAGTTCTGTCTCTACCATCAGCTACCAGGTCACGATACCGATCATTTCTGGGCCCTACAACATAAGATCCAAGACCTGATTGACCAGGGGCTTCAGTTCTCAGAGCGGAATAATTCTTCGGGAATCCTATGCCAGAACATCACTAGGAGTCTTTGTTATCTTTTCTTCTTCCTTTAGTTGTTTTGCGTAGCTTTTGTCTTTTTCCCTTGTCTTTTTCTTTTAGTTCTTTAGCTAGTTTAGTTGTCTCTCCCATTTAGTTGGTACTCGATGTCATTGTTACTTCTTTTGGTTATCAATAAAGTTCCTTCTTTGTTCATGTTTTAACGTTTATACATTCGTTCATGTGCTAAAAAAGGAAAAAAAGGAGAAAAAGACTCTCACTCATAAGGCATGTCTGCAAGCATATAAAAGAAAAGCCTTTGTTTTTCATGAAACCTCTTGTACAAAATTGCCTTCCCATCCAAGTTACGGCCACCGCACGTGTCACAGCATTCCACCATTTCTACCATTTTATCAGACACATAAAAACAAAACTGCTGCCACCAAAAGAACCAAAAGATAAATCATTCAGCAATCACCCCATCACCACTCACCCTGATCATTTATCATCCCTTGTAACACCCCTACTACGCACTTAACAATAATTGAGATCGCAGCGGAAATAAACAACTAAATATTAACTAAACGATTCGGTGCTACAACGCTATTAACCACCCACGTGGTTAACAAGGCAGAATAAATACAAGTGTACCGGTCTGATGATCAGACTCCCGAGCATTAGGTACTAACATCCAAAACATATATACATTACCAACCATACCGAGTGTTCACACAACATATACCACTGTAAATATACACATAAACTCCACTGTCAACTGTCAACGACCGTCACTGTAATACAAAAGGTATCAAAATATAACGCCACGGGAGCACAGGCGCATCCCGGGCTCAACATCCAAAAATAACCAAAGTACTCATAACCTAATGAAATACCCCAAACCTAAGTATGCTAAGTAAACATCAATTTATGAGGTAGTAAGGCTAGAATATTCCTTAGAAAGATTGGTAGACAATTTAAACCAAGGAAAACTCAAGAAAATGCCTTAAGGGCAATTTGGGCAAAAACGTGCTCTAAGCTTGGAGTGACTTTGATTAGCACCCAAATACCATTATAAGACCTTAGTAATATGTCAATGGACATTTTAAATCAATTACCTAAGAAAACCAAGCTAAAAAACAAGCTTAAACACAAAATGTGCTTTAAGACTCCTTAAAGCACCTTTTTGAGAAATTGTCTTAGAATTGAGTTTTGAGTGGCTAAATGCCCCTGATTACACCTTAATCAACATGTGTACTAATTAGTATCACATTAGCAAGCCTAAATCAATGGGAAACCAAAAATTTCACAAATATGTGCACTAGTTTGTGAATAGTGCCAAATAGTGCCTAATTTAAGTTTTAGTCAACATAAGTCAATTAGTTGGTCAAACAAGACCATAAATATCTTGATTATAAGGTGTGTGGCCGGTTTTTGATGTGGGGAGTCACCACATGACAAGGCAATTAAAGGAAAAGAAGAGGAAAAGAGAGAATAGTACTATTTGCTTTATAAAAGCAAATACCTTATATTAGCCTACCTCTCTCCTCTCTTCTTCATTTCTCTTCTTCTTCCACGATTTTTTTCTTCCTCTCTGTTCCAAACCATCCCAAGCAGCCTCCATGGTTGCCTCATCTTCAAATGTCCATAACTTGCTCATTTTAGCTCCAAATCAAAAACTAAGCATAGATTTCTCATAGTTAGACCAAGACCTTGCTTTCTATCCTTTCAAAATTGGGAAAGCTTCATTTTGGAGCCATGGAAAAACTCCATTTATGGAGGAAAATCAAGTTTGAAGAGCCCATTTGGTTCTCCATTCATTCAAGGTAATGAGAATGTAAGAAAAACCATGTTTCCACCACTTCTTCTACATGGCCGAAAATTACTACTCATGGGGCTTTGTTTTTATGCCGTGTTCTAGCTAATTTTTTTCACCAAGGACTAGTGGAGGTCCCTCTTGATTCATGCCCAAGTCTACTTTGAGACTCCAAAGGTAATCATCCACTTTTATACCTTAGAACACATTTTTAACCTAGGTTTTCATTCCTTAAGGTTAGTGTATTGTTTAGCACTCATGTGAGTCATTGAATATTGATTAGAACATTGGCAAAGGAAATTTAATGGGTGGCGTGAGATTCATTCAAGAAGAAGGTCTAAGGAGGAAGTTAAGATAAGCTTGGAAGAAACAAGGTAAATTGCTTACCTAATGGTGGTTTAAGGTTTAAGGGGTGGTATTTAGATAAGTACTAATGTAGCTTAAAGCTTACATTATGTAATGGGTTATATAACCTAGGAAAAAGGAATTTAACCAAGCTTTTGAACTTGTGACTAAGGAGCCAAAGGAAATGAGTTATTAAGATAAGTTTAAGGTGGGTTTTAAGAGCATTATAACTACTATGAGATTGATGGGTGTATTTGCAGGTTGAAAGCTTTATATGTGGGAAATTCAGTGTTTAAGTTTAAGTTATTTAAGGGCCTAAGAGCCATGTCATTTAAGAGCCTTAATGCTATGCAATTTAAGATTATTGCAACATATTGAGTTTGTTGTGAATGAGTTGGTTTGGGTGATAAAATATGATGAGAAAGAACTTGATGTGTGTGAGATGGTTGAATGAGGAAAACAATGCATTTGGGCATGATAATATACTAGAGAAGCTATGGCGAAATTGAGTAGAAAACAAAGTGTTTAAGTGGTAGTGGTGAGTTAAGATGCCCTAGGATTCACTTGGGATCATTAAAAGGAATTTGAGTGGAAATGAGTTAACTAAGGAGTTCTTGAGGATGAGAATGACCTAGAGTTGTCTAGGAAGAATTAGAGGATTGGTGGGTGTATTGAACACACCAAAGTCATGGTTAGAGGAATGGTAAGACTTGTGCAAAATTTGGAGGAGAAGGTGTATAATGCTTTAAGGTGATTTAGGTATGAACCAGGGAATATATCAACGAAAGTTTTGGGAAGCTTGTGTAAGTAGTGATGATGCTAGTAGTGGAACAATAAGGTTTTAGTTTAGATGGTAATGAGTGGACTTAGGTGATGGCAGTGAAGATTGAAGGAGAATGTTGTCGATTGTCGAGGAAATCGACTAGGAATGTATAAGAGAGTAAGATCACGAGAATGGTATGTAAATTGAGTAAAATGGATGTAGGTGTCTAAGGAGGGTGTAGGAAGGTCAAGGTAAAGAAGAACAAGGTTAAGGTGCTAAGAGGATGGGAAGAAATGTTATGTATATCCAAGAGTTTAGGAATGATGAGTAATAAATGGAAAAGAGAGGAATTGGTGCATGGATATGCAAGGTGACTTGAGGAAGTTTTGGTAAATGAGCTGAAGATGGAAAAGATGATGTCTATGAAGTGCTCAAACTGTTAAGGAGGGAACACTTGGGTTGGTTGAAGTTTGGTAAGGTTACAAGTTCGAAATGTAAGGAAATAAGTCCTAAGTGTTAGGAGTTTTAAAAAGGATTGAGTGAATGTGTTAAGAAGATCTTTGGAAATTGTTTTGGAGAGTTTGGTGGAAGTTCTAAGGTGAGTTTAAGTGCCTAAGTGGTATTAGGACACATGGGGGAACTTGTGGAGAAGTTTGGAGTCAAATGGGAATTTAGAAACAAGGTTCTGGAGCCGACCGACCTTAGGGACCGGACCTGCAAGGTCGGTCGAGCTCAGCTTACACTACCGGAAAGAGTTTCTGGAATCGACCGAACTTGGGGACCGGACTTACAACTTCGGTCGGGCTTGTATTTTGTGTATGAATTGAGTCTCTGGAATCGACCGAACTTGGGACCCACCTTGGCAAGGTCGGTCGGGCTTAAATTTTCCACGGGAAAAACTCTCAGGAATGGCCGACCTTGGGGACCGGACTTGCAAGGTCGGTCGGGGGTAAAATTTTCAAACGGTAATAAGTTCTGGAATGGACCGACCTTGGGTAAGGTCGGTCGGTGGTAGGGTCGGTCGACCCTTAAGTTGTAAAAAAAAAAGAAAGAAACCCTAAGGAAGTTTAGTGGTATTAATGGTACCCCATTAAGAGGGCATTGATGATTAGAGGTATAAAGACCTAAGGGATTAAGTTAAGTATAAACCTAAAAGTTTAAGGTTAAGTTGTAAGAATAAGTTGTAAAACTTAAGAGGTGTTAGGTGGGGAATCATTATGGGTTATGTAAGTTAATGAAGTTGAATTAAGTTAAGTGATTAACAACCTAAAACTGAATCAATGTTTAGGACTTGAGAGTTTGGACTCTGGAGGAGAGTAAGCAACCAAACGACCAACGTGTGAATGGTACAGTTCTTCTTGTGACCTGCTTGCTAGCGAGGTGTCCGTCGGTTTGTGTGCTATTTGTTTTTGTGTGCTCACTAAACAAGTTAAAGCATACAACCGGAATATTATGCTTATTGTATTGTTGTGTGATGTTTGAAAACTAACACAACTTACCGTGAGAACTTACTAACCAACGTTTAGTAAGGAATTGAGTGAGACTAAGGAACGCTCCATAATATTAGTTTGTTATAAACAGAGAGAAGTTAACCAACAAACATTGTCTTAAGACTTCTACTAACTGGTACTTGGGGGGAGTGAGGAACCCGGGACTGACTCCGGTCATGCATGCTAAGGAATAAGGGGGTCGGTATCTAAAGCAGATCCGACTTCCGCTTAAGGACTTGTCTTCGGACTTGTTGCCTAGGGTCGGTTGCCGGCTCAGCTACATTGGACATACAGTCCAAGGTAGGAGGCATTAAGATGGTGCGGTAGGATCACCTAAATCCTAAATTATAAGATAAGTTGTTTATTCAACCAATGGAGTTAATAGCTCATTAGCTAGGGTTGCTTTTAACCCGACAAAAATAAACATTGAGGTAAGGTACAATCATTTCTATTTTAAAGAGTGGTTTGTATTCTAAGATTATGATAAGCTTTGAGATAAGTTGCAACGATTCCTATTTAAAGGATGGTTTGTATTATAAGACTAAGATAAGCTACATCCATTCCTTTTTAAAGGATGGTTATTTCTAAGACTAAGATAAGACTAAGATTGAGGTAAGATAAGGATGAACTAAGATTAAGAGGAAACATAACCTAAGGTGTTAAATAATTAACCCTCTAATTAAGGGAACGCATTTAAGTCGTTCATGGTGTTTGAACTTTGATTGTTCATAATTGGTTTATTGTTTATTGCACCTTCTATTATGTTGTGCATCTAATCAACCTCCATGTTATCGACAGTTAGTCGTCGTAGCCACGTTAGCTTGGGGGCCATGAGAGGATCGTACCAGCATTCGTGCTGACCCCCTTTGGGGGCTGTTTTTACTACCACAGGTGAACGTCAGGAGCGGCCGTCGCCAGAGTAAGATGGGGTACAAGCGTTACGGGTTAAGTGTGGCCTACGAGTTGTGCATGTACACTCGTATGGCAATTTGAGTTAGTAAGATGTATAGGATGTGAGGGATTGTAAGAAGGATATGTATTTGGTTAAGATTTGTATGTACTAATGTTCGGTATATTCTGTAGTCAGACCGTGGCAAGGTCCTGGAATGTATTTGAATCCGCTACAGAGTTTGTATATATGGTGATAAGTTTGTCATAACCACGATTGGATCGAGATGGGGTGTTACACCTAAGATCTAAAGCCATTCCGCTTCTTCGATCCTCATCCTGCAAATATAAATATGGAGCCCCCGAGTGGGTCAGCAACCCTTGGCTGGTATGGTTAACGCGTAGCCCATCGGCTACCGGGATACGCGTAACTAATTGTCATGATGGCATGGCATTCATTTTAAACATACAACATATATATCATAGCAAGGGTTGCATAACAACATCACACATAACATACAAGAACGGATCCTTTTAGGAAACGACTCAACACAATTAGATCCCATGGAGCAGCCTAGAGAATGTTGCCAAACTCATGCTAGCTCGTACTAACTCGTTACCGTCCTGTTAAATTGAACGAATAACTTAACACTAAGGTGCGTCGGATATAGTGATCCAAGCACACCGAACAAACTAGTATGCCCTGTGGCCCGACGTGAGTCGGTTAAATAGCTTGGATAAGCTAAAGGGAAGGATGAAAACAAAATGGAAAACAACCATAGCATACAAAGAGAATCGAACCGGTTATGACATCGACTCCCATACTACACGCGTGGCCGGGACTACCGGACTCCTCACTCCCCGGTTAGCACTTGTTAGATGTCCAACAATGAACTCAATAAACAAATCACAACAAGTGGTTAAGTCTTGTTAGACACACACAAGGGAAATGAGTCGCATCTTAACAACATAATAATATAATAAACTGTAAACTCATTACATGACTTAGGTCTTACAAGGTCGTAAACACACAGAAAACAAACAACACACAAGCCGGTGTAAACCGGTAGGCAACAGACTGTAAGAAAACCATACCTTGGCCCTCCTGCTGGTGATTGTTTCCCTCCGTCGGAGAATCCTATACACATTTAGTAATGTCGGTTAATTAACGTACTAGACCTTAATTGATTTGTTACTTCACATTTCTAGTTTATTTTGTTTTCACACTTTGTTAAAACTTTTCACCCTTTTAATTGTCATTATAATCACCTAACTTGTCTTAAACAACCTCATATCATCATTACTAACCTATCACCATTATTAGACAACGTTTTCTAACCTTAACAAGTTGCTTGGTCAAAATAGTACAATATCCGAACTTGTGTTCGAGTTTCCAAAGTTCGGACATTGGTCGAGACTCAAATGGGTGAAACCAGACGTATGTCCGAACATGTGTCCGAGCTTTCAAAGTTCGGACATAGGTCGAGGTCGAGGAAAATCAAAGGAAAAATTTCAAGTGTCCGAGCTTCCCAAAGTTCGGACACAAGTCGAGGAAAAAACCAAGAAAAGAGACGGGTGTGTTCGAACATCAAAGGCCGGACAGAAGTTCGGACACTGGTCGAAACTCAGAAAAATTTAAACGCAACAGGGCATGTCCGAGCTTCCAAATTCGGACGGAAGTTCGGACGTGCTAGAAAACTCATCTTCCATATCCTTAAACACTTACTCATTACTTACCAAAATCCCCATCACTTATATTGTTTTCTCCTTAGGTCTCTAAGTGGTGTTTCATACCTATAATACCATTATGCCAAAGTATTTCCTCTCCATTACAACATCATCTCCAATCATCTTTCTTACAAACCAATTTCCTTATGCCATTCTTGAAATCCCTTTACAAGTTCATACTTTCTCCTAGTTTACCTAAGTTTGCATAAGTCTCAACACGCTCCAAAATGACTTTGGAGTATTCCAAAACACCCATTTGTTTCTAAATCCTCTAAGATAATGCCTAAGTCTTTCTTTTGCATTTTGAACACCTTAATACTTGGTTCTTCTTTAGTAAAATACTTATTCATTTCTAACACTTCCTAGTTCACCAAAGCTTATTTAAACACCCTAAACTTCTTATACATTACCTAATTTTCGACATGGGTTCTACTAACATCTTGTTACACCAAAACACATTGTTTTCACCATTAAACATCCAAGAACACTAAAATCCATCAACAACATTATTATACACAATTTCACCCAAACTACACTACATCATAATATAGTGCATTATTTAAATTGCTTGGCACTTAGGCCCTTAAATAACATGGCTCTTAGGCCCTTAAAGTGCATAAACCATAAACACTGAATTTCCCACATTATATTAGCCTTTGACCTGGAAATACACACAACATACATATGTCCTTTAATAGTCTCCTTGAGAACATTTTACTAAGTCATTCACCATTGGCTCCTTAGGTAGTTTTAACAAGCAACATAAGGTCATTTATCCTAAGACATTATAAGCTACATTAGGTTAGCATATTTACCTCTTTTCCTCATAACCTTCTTTCTTGTTTCCTTGATTAAAATCGGCAAGGACTTAGGGTTGCTTGTCAACTTCTAAATAATATACAAGCAAGGTAATGAGCTTTCAAGCTTTATGCTTCATCTCATTATAAACCCTAGTTACATATATTGTCTTAGAACATTAAGATAGTTGTTTTACCTTGGTAATGAAAGAGAGTTTGAATGAGTAGCAAGAGAGGACTCCACCAAGTCCTTGAAAGATTGGAATGAAGCTAGAACAAAGCAAGGTAAAGACACCATTAATGGTGTTTTTCGGACAACACTAAAACATGAAGGAAATGTTATTTTTCTTTGAATTTCCTTACCTAGAAGCAAAGGAGAACAATAATATGTGAAAAGATGAGGTCAAGCTCCTCCCATGGAGATTCCTCTTGGCATCGAAATGGAGCTCTTGAAGTTTTGAAAGGATGAAGTTGAAGAGCTTGGCAAGACAAAGAGAATGATGGTCTTGGTTTTTGATTTGGTGAATGGAGCTAGGAATTACAAGGGATTGAAGATGGTGTATGCTGGTGTGCTGTAGCAACCGTAGAAGAGAGCAAGAAGGGAGGTAGAAGACGTGGGAAATGAAGAGAAATGAGAGAATGAGTTTGGAGTTGCTTTTGGAAGATAGTTATATGTTAAAGCAAATAGTAACTATTAGTCATCATCTCTTACTTAATAAGCTAGCATAAGTGGTGACTCACCACCATAAAAAACTGCCCCCATAATATTTTTAGGGGTATTTTGGTCTTAGTTGACCAATTAAATTACTTATTTGACTTATGTTATAAACTTGCTTAATTTGGTTACTATTCACCAAAACAAGGCACATATTTGTGAAATTTTTTATTTCCCATTGATTTAGACTTCCTAATGTGATACTAAGTAGTACACATGTTAATTAAAGAGTAATGATGGACATTTAGCCATTCAAAACTCATTTACAAGACAATTTTTCAAAAATGTGCTTTAAGACTCCTTAAAGCACATTTTGTGTCTTAACTTGTTTTCAAGCTTGGTTTTCTTTGGTAATTGGTTTGATATGTTATTAATATATAAATAAGGTCTTGGTAAGCTCATTAGGTCTTAACCAAGACTATCCCAAGCTTAGAGCACATTTTAGCCCTTATTCACCTTAAGGTACTTATTTGTGTTTTCTTTGGTTTGAATTGTTTACTAATGTTTCTAAGACACTTTTTAGTCTTAATATACATATTTTAAATGTTTTAAACAACATACTAAGGTTTGGGGTATTTCAATCTACCCCCCTTAAAAGAACTTTGTCCCAAAGTTCATACTTCCCACATATCTTAAATATTAATACACGGGGATACTTATAAAATACACTTCCATAACAACATTAACAACATATTTACATAGCCACCGGACACAAGGTCCAAACAACACATAACATCATTCAGACACACAACGGTCTGTTACATAACAAGATAACAACATAACACGTAGACAATGTATCCGAATACATGTCGTGCACACATAACCGAAACGGCTCTACCCCCCTTAAAATAGGGGTACGCCCTGTACCCTATACATATAAACACTAAGAAGTAAACAATGACGGGTACTTCGCCTTCAACTTATCTTCCAGCTCCCAGGTGGCCTCCTCGACGTCCTGGTTAGACCAGAGGACCTTCACCAGTCTCACAGACTTATGGCGAGTGTCTCGAGTCTTAGTATCCAGAATCCGTACGGGAGTCTCCACTGATCGCATGGTCGGCTCTAAGGTTAGCCTTTCAGGCTGAAGTACATGAGACGGATGAGACATATATTTCTTCAACTGGGACACATGAAATACATCATGTACCTTTCCCAACTCAGCAGGTAAATCCAGTCTGTAAGCTACCGGGCCTATCCGCTCCGTCACAACATAAGGCCCCACATATTTCAGGCTCAACTTGCCTTTCTGGCTAAAATGAAACACTCCCTTCATGGGGGATACTCTAAGAAATACCTGATCGCCCACAGCGAACTCCAGGTCATGTCTGCGCACATCAGCGTATGATTTCTGCCTATCCTGAGCTGACTTCATGTTAGCCCGGATCTGTCGTACTTCTGCTTGAACTTGCTCCAGATACTCTGGTCCTATATTGACCGTCTCACTCGACTCATCCCAACATAATGGCGTGCGGCATGGTCTACCGTATAATGCCTGGAAGGGAGACATCTTGATCAAAGCATGGTAACTGTTGTTGTAACTAAACTCAATCAGATGTAACTTATCAATCCAGCTGGTCTGAAAGTCAAGTGCACATGCACGTAACATATCCTCGAGTGTCTGGATGGCACGCTCACTCTGACCATCTGTTTGTGGGTGGAACGCTGTACTTAGCTTCAGCTCGGTACCAAGCGCTTCCCGTGTAGTTCTCCAGTACCTCGAGAGGAATCTGGTATCCCTATCAGACACGATAGTCTTCGGTACCCCATGATGTCTTACAATCTCTCTGTCAAAGAGTTCTGCAAGCTTTGCCACTTTCCAGGTGTCCTTCATCGGTATGAATCTAGCCACCTTGGTCAGTCGGTCAACAACAACCCAAATCATATTCAGACCTCCCCTTGTAGGCGGAAGCCCTACTACGAAGTCCATAGAAATGTCATGGAACTTCCACTCAGGCAGTGGCATTGGCTGTACCATACCACCAGGCCGTCGGTGCTCAAACTTGACCTTCTAACAAGTGAGACACCTCAACACATAATCATTTACATCCGTTTTCATGCCTGTCCACCAAAAATATCTTTTCATACCCTTATACATTTTTGAAGCTCCGGGGTGAATCGAAGTCGTAGAACAATGGGATTCACTCAGTATGCGCTCCTTCAGCTCAGCGCTACTCCTCGGAATACACAGTCGGCCATTAAGCCTAATCAGGTCATCATCGTGGAGTCGGAAGTCATACTTCTGACCCTCGAATGTGCCATCAATAAGCTTCTGCCTGATCTCCAACATATACTGATCCGACATCTGAGCACTCTGCACCTCTTCAACCAAGCTAGAATGAGAGACTAGTGAATGGAGAGAGTGTGCTCGGTGACTCAGTGCGTCAGCTACCACATTTGCTTTACCCTCCTCGTACTGTAAATTGATGTCGTAGTCGTTTAAGAACTCGACCCACCTTCTTTGTCTCATGTTCACTCCTTCTGAGTGAACAAGTACTTTAAACTCTTGTGGTCAGAATAGATTGTCACGCTTACCCCATACAAATGATGTCGCCATATCTTCAATGCGAAGATTATGGCACCCAATTCTAAATCGTGGGTAGGGTAGTTCTCTTCGTGTTTCTTCAATTGCCGGGAGGCGTATGCCACGACCTTCCCGTGCTGCATCAATACACATCCCATACCTCTTCCTGATGTGTCACAATAGACCTTAAAACCATCTGAACCGTCTGGTAAAGTCAGGACTGGTGCAGATGTCAGAGCATCCTTGAGACTCTGGAAAGAACTCTCATAGTCGACTGTCCACTCGAATGGTGCATCCTTCTTCATTAAGGAAGTCATCGGCTTCGAGACACTGGAGAAGTCCTTCACCAACCTCCTATAATATCCTGCCAGACCGAGGAAGCTCCGTATGTCAGTAACTATCTTCGGTCTAGGCCAGGTGCGCACTGCATCTATCTTTGCCGGATCAACAGCGATCCCGGCTTCAGAAATCACATGACCAAGAAAAGATACTTGGTTCAACCAATACTCACACTTTGAAAATTTAGCATACAGCTTATTCTTTCTCAACGTTTGCAACACACTTCTCAGGTGGCTCTCACACTCACCCTTGGATTTTGAATACACAAGTATATCATCGATGAAGACTACCACTGACTTGACCAACTGATCTTGGAACAAGCGATTCATTAGGTCCATGAACTTAGCTGGTGCATTGGATAAACCAAATGGCATAACTGTAAACTCGTAATGTCCATATCTGGTTCTGAATGCGGTCTTCTCATTGTCACTCTCACGGATGGCAATCTGATGGTATCCGGATCGTAGATCTATCTTGGAGAATACTGATGCTCCTTTCAACTGATCAAATAAGTCGTCGATGCGTGGTAAAGGATAACGGTTTTTCACTGCAACTGCATTCAGCTCTCGATAATCAAAACAAAGGCGGAGACTACCGTCCTTCTTCTTCACGAAGAGGACCGGCGCTCCCCATGGTGAAACGCTAGGGCGGATAAATCCCTTGTCGAGTAGGTCTCTCAGCTGCTCCTTGAGCTCTATCATCTCTGCTGGAGCCATACGATAGGGCGCCTTCGCTATTGGTCCGGTGCCCGGAACCAAATCAATCTCAAACTCTACTTCCCGTGCAGGCGGCATGCCCGGCAGTTCCTTAGGAAATACATCAGGAAACTCCGACACTACCGGCACATCTGGGCTAAACTCTCGGTCTCTCTATGTCCTGGACATAGTAGAGGTATACATCATTCCCTCGTCGTAGTTCACGATACATGGCCATGGTGGTGATGATCTGAGTCGAAGGCTCCCTGGGCCTCTGGCGGTAAGATATAGTAACCCCAGACGGACTCCGAAGAAGCAGACGATGCTCGGCACATAGGATTCTGCCCTTGTACCGCTCCAACCAGTTCATCCCGATAATCACATCAAAACCAAGTCCTTCGAACTCTATCAAGTCAATCGGAAACTCTTCTTCTCTAATTCGTACAACAACGTCTCGGTGGCAGCGGGTACACCTGATCCGCTCTTTTGATGGGAGAGTGACTAGAAAGTCTGGCATCTCTTCACCGTCTAACCCCAGCCTCTTCGCAAAAGATAGCGAGATAAATGTATGTGAGGCTCCGGAGTCGAACAAGATCGAAGCGTCCACGCCATTGACTGGGAAGGTACCGGTGAGGATTGTGCCACTCTTGCCAGCTTCTGCCTCATTACAAACTCCCAGTATACCTCCCGTTCCGAGTGCACAGCCTAATTCATTGGCAAACTTCATAAGTATACGGTAACAACACGGTTGATATACTTCCAAAACAACATCTCTTTATTCATTAATATACTCTTTACACCATAAGTTGGTTCACTCGGTCAACATAACTAACATTTACATAACATCTTTAACATACAACTGGCTTTATCGATTACATGGTTACACAAGGCTTCAAAACTGCCTGAAGGTCAAATTCAAACGTCCCGGTTTCATATGTGTGGCATTGATCACTGTCGAGGGTGTGGTATTCAGTTTGATCTTCTTGATACCGTGGTAAAGCATCCTTGACTGCCCACCCATAATTAATACATCACCTGACTTCAATACTAACTTCTTCGCGAGATCACCACGCTTCTGCTCGCCGTACACAAACACTGCGGTATCACCAATGGACCAAGACACCACGGGTACTCCCTTGCTTAGAGACTCGGGTGACTCGTCCTTATCTTGGTGTAACCCTAATCATCCACCTTTCTGGTAGAAGTTCACAATACATAAATCTACTTTAACACTTGGTATTGAGTCCGATTCAACTTGCTGAGCAATTCCCACGGCGTGGTTAACGACCGTAAGGAACTCCTTAGGTATCATCGGTACTGTAGAATCCTACCGCTAGTGTATGACGCGTCTTAGTCTAGGACTGACGAAAAACAGAGAACAGGAATAACTAAAGAACTTAATTGACTTTCACATAAATCACGTATCACACCTGATACAAGTTAAAGCACGTACAACCTGTGTTATACCCAAAATTTTGACCCCCTGGGTTAGGGTCTACGGGTGCTGGTGTTGTGAGAGGCATTTTAATCAAGTAGTGAGGGATTCCGGCTCGATCGGCGCGTTCCATGGCATAGGGAGCAGTTTCGTCATTTTCAGGGGCGTTTTGGTAATCTTTAAAGGCTCCTGAGACCTCCTATAAGCTTTCTCTCTCCTCCAAAGGGTGCCCAAATCAAGTTGAAATGCTTTGATATTTTAACCCATGATAGAGGATGACATTCTAAACATAATGGCGTTGAAATTTTGATTTTTCGAGTTTCCAATAATTTTCTAGCAATTTCTGACTGAATCTGACGAGAAATTCAATTTAAAAATATTCCAACATTTAAAAAATCCGATTCCACTTCAGAAAATTCATAATTTCCATCCTTGACACGTGGTTAAAATTTCACAGCAAAATTCCTTTGGGAAGTCACTTAACGAAAATATCGAAAAATCTTACTTTTACTAGATTTTCTTTATCTTTAAGAAAGTCTATATAAGGGGATAGGTTTTTGGATAAAATTGGAACCTCATATGCTCAAGAACCCTAGAGAGTAAAAAAAACACAGCTTCCTCTCTCTCTCTCACGTTTTCCAACACCCGGCCACCCAAATCATACCGAAAATCCCCCGAAATCACCATCTAAACACGTTTTCCAATTCCCAAAGCACCAATAATCATCAAAACCCCACAAAAACACCTCCAAAACGTGAACAGCAAGAACAACCAACAACCAGAAGCTTGGGTCGAAATCTCTCGGGTCTGCCATCAACGGAGCACTCGACGAATCCCGGTGTGAAGAAACGTTGTGAATCCGAAGGTAAAACAGGTAGAAACTCCACTTCCCCAATTCACCACGGTATTATCTGTCTTGCCTCAAAATTTGGGCTCAAACTAACCTTCGTACGCTTCTGTATTGCTGTTTATTCAAGCTTCTGTCCAGTAACTTGTTTACCAAGTTTCGTGCATAATTCGAATTCAAATTGAGAACTTTCGACCACTAACGTATTGTACATCTTTCAGGCTGCGCACCCATAAAATTTGAGCCGAAAACACCTTCGGGAACAGCCTCAAAGCCGCCGTCCGAGGGCTGTCCGCACCCACGGACGTCGTGTCCGGGGTCCCGGACTCCCTGTCCGTAAGCTCGGACACCCACGGACGGCGGCGGGATTTTTAAAATTTAAAATTTAGGTTTTCCAATAATGTCCGGGCCCACGGACAGCCTGTCCATGGCCCCGGACTTTACAATTTTCTGTTTAATTCGACTTTTATTGTTATGTAGGTTAACTGGGGTCCATGGCTTCGGACATTAGGTCCGTGGCTACGGACGGAAACAAAATTTGACCTAATTCTGCCTCCGAAACCCTAGTTTAGGTATTTTAATTTCCACTTTAATTTTCTGTCAAAAAATGCTAAAAAACACAAAAAACAGAAGCGCGCACCTAGGTTAAAAAGCAACTTTGTAGAAAGCCGTAATTAAACCAAGTAGAGGAAAAACGACCTAGGAGGGGTAATGAAAGTAATTGAACCCTAATTAAGTCGAATATCGAGCCCCCGAACCCAAACTCTCCTTTCCTAATTTGATCTAGGTTAAAATTAGGTGGCGACTCATAATAGGTTCCAGTGAGCTGGCTTAGGTTTTAATAATTATTGTTATATGACATAGTTATTAATCTTAGGCTATAAGTGGACCTAAAACCCGGTTAGATCCTAATCAACTTTAATCAACATAGGATAGGGTTTAAAATCGAGGCTCACAGACTGGCGACTCTGTTGGGGACAACTTCTTAATATTAACTTGTTTAATTTTAAGAAAGAGGGCTTGACTCGAAAAATGTTTATTTATGGCTTTATTTACTCTGTTTGTTTACTTTCGTGCGCGCTTTAATTTTTGCACCCTTGCATCATATGAAAGCGAGGGTCCACGGAATCCAATTTCACCCCGGGACCCGTTTGAGGGTCCCCTGTCAGGGACTCACACCTTTTAGGTGATGTGAATAAGTGGGGGAAAAGAGGAGGATGTCGTCTAACCACATCCCCTTAATACCTGGGCCTTAGCCCCAAGCATTTTCCTGGTAGTATCCATACCTAGCCCGCTGTTTGGTCAGTCAAAGACCCGACCGTAGACGCACACCTTCAGGTGATGTGAAAAAAGTGGGGAAGCCCAAAGAGAATAGCGTGCAAGCCCTATTCCTTTGTGGTGACCTGGGCCCGCGCCCCAAGCACCTCTCCGGATCGATCTGTACCCATTGGACTGAGTTATTTTGTGAGGACATTTGCATCACCCCCTTGTGTAGGACTTCTGTGCATCAGGCCCAATATCTGAATCAATCCATCAATCTCTTCTGGCCCAAATGAAACATTTAAGGGGTTTTCATAGTCCAAATACTTCGATCACCCCAAGACAAGAAAAATCTTAAGCTGATTCTTGCAAAACCCACTCGTAAGACCAACGAATCTTGTAACCCGAAAGCGTGGTCCAGAGCAGACCCTCCCAAAATTTTGGAGCCTGGCATTCATTGCGGTGCACTAGCCTTCGGCCTGAGTTCCTAAGTTTAGTTCCAGTCTCACTCCCGCAATGCTGACCTATCTTTTTGCTTAAAAAAGGCAGCACCCCTTACAGCTAGGATGTCGTCTGGAGTTAACGATCGAAGTGCTTTGCTCGTGGATTTGATAGGGAAACTAGCTGAGTTAGAATTTGTCCACAGGAGTGCTTTGGAAGAGCTAAGCTCAGGATTTGTGTCGGCTGCAAGGGAAGCGAGAGCTCTCATTCATGCTCTCGGGGAGATCATCCCTTTAGATCTGGTCCCCGATGAGGACGGGATCGAGTCGCCAGAGAACCAGGGACCACAACAAGAGCAGGCCGCACAGGCGCCCGTTGTAGATCTGCAGCAACCGCAGAGTCAGATTCTGAGAGTACTTCTAGGGCAGGGGTTAGTCCAACTTAAAGCCCCGCGGTTTCGCGGGCGGCGTCTGGGGGCACATCCCGAACAGTTCTGCCGTTTCCACCTACTCGCAGGCCACTCCACAGATAATTGTCGTAATCTGAGGTCTAAAATTTTGTTTTTGGCCCAAGAGGGAAAAATCCAGATTGCAGGCCCGGTTCCGGAGCTTCCCCAGAAAGCCGAAAGGGAATTCACACCCATTGGTTGTCCTTTAAGCCAGGCCTTTGAGGAGCTGCAGGACGAGGGGCTAATACGGCTGCTCATTCCTCGCCATGGAGAGACGCGAAAGGGGAGTAGACTCAGTCGATTTTGCAAGTACCATCAGCTAGCAGGACATGATACCAATGATTGCAAAGTGCTGAGACATCGGATCCAGGACCTCATCGATCAGGGATATCAGCGCTTGGATGACCTCGAGACCTCAGAATCCGAGGTTCAGTGTGCTGCCTTTACTATTTTCTGGGATGACAAAAAGCCAGCACGAGGGGCAGGACGGAAGCCCACACCCATAGTCAGCTTCGTCCCAGCGAATGCTCATATTACTCGGTCAGGCAAGCATTACGGGTCGCCTGAAAATCCATCAGAAGGGGAAGAGCGAGTGTCGTCTTCCCCGGTGGCTGAAGAAATTCCAGGTGAACGAGAGGTGCTTCAGAAGCTGAAGGCAACAACTATCCCCATGGCCATCTGGTCCTTGCTTACGATCTCGCCAGAGCACCGACAGGCCATCGCCAAACATTTGGGTGGGCCAGAGGAGAGTTTAGCCCCGGAAAGGATGGTCGCGGCACTTTGGCAGAAGCAGGAAGAGGAGATCGGCTTTCACGATAATGAGATCTCCGAGCACTCGGGAAAGGCATTGTATACTGTTTGGTGCGGGGCCTTCAAAGTGCCAAAGGTCCTCATTGACACAGGAGCAGACGTTAGCATCTGCCCTCTGAAAGTGGCAGAGAGTATGGGGTATGACAAATTTAAGTCTTGCCAAATAGTGTTACGAGGGTATGATGATAACCCAAGACATGTATTCGGCCTATTGGATCTTCCGCTCAAGTTTGGGACGGTTGTTCATCCAGTAATGTTCCTGGTTCTGCAGATTCCCCATTCTTTCAACCTGATTCTGGGACGGGATTTCCTTCAAGATTTGAAGGCCGTCCCTTCTACGGTGCATCAATGTTTGAAGTTCAAAAGAGACGGGAAGGTCCACATCGTTAGGGGTGAACCACATCAAAGGGAGTTACCTGTTTGCATGGTTGAAGAGGAGGGTTCGTCCCATCTGAGCAGGTTCAGTGTTGTCCCAGAGCAGTCCGACCCAACTTCTCTTCAGAAACTTAAGGTTGGGCCAGGGAAGGCTATCATGGAAAAGTATGGTTATCAAGAGGGTAAGGGCCTTCGCAAGGATCTCCAAGGAATCCCAGACGTTCTATCTCCAGCAGCGAATCCTGGTCGTCAGGGACTTGGTGTGTTAGCGGACCCATCTTTCATTTCAGCAATTGAACTATCATCTTTATTCATGTGCTCATGCTCCCCATGTTTACAGGGTACGGTAAAAGCAGCGGAGGAGAAAGTGATGCCTGATTGGATGTTCCTTGAAGAATAGATCACGGATTAGGGGTAGTTAGTCATTTACTTCCGCTTTGGGGTCATTCGGGGTATTATTATTTTCCTTTGGTTGTTTTAGGTAGCTTCTGTCTTTCCGTAGCTAGTTTGGCTGTTTCTCCCATTTAGTTGGTACTCAATGTCGTTGTTACTTCTTTTGGTTATCAATAAAATTTCTTCTTTGTTCATGTTTCAACGCTTATACTTCCGTTCATGCGCTGAAAAAAAGAAGAGAAGGAAGAAAAGGAAAGGGAAAAAAAAGGGAAAAAAGAGGAAAAGAAAACTCTCTCATAAGGCATGTCTGCAAACATATAAGAGTAAGGACCTTTGTTTTTCACGAAACCTCCTGTGCAAAACCACCTTCCCATCCGCACACTCGCCACCTTCCCCACAGCCATCCCACATGTCACAGCATTCCGTCATTTCATCAAAAACAAAGCTGCTGCCGCAAAAAAAAAAAAAAAAAATCACTCAGCAATCACCCCGTCACCACTCACCACCATTGTTCACCACCACACATGCAGTCACCCTCCACTAATAACTTGGGCATTCTAAGGTTTGTCAAGAAGACCCCACAACAATACTGGGGGCAATCTGAGTTAAGGAACGATAATGTTTGTTTCTTTTGTTTAAATGTGCAAGCAAGTCTCCGAGTGTACACTTCGCGAGAGTGCCTTGAGTGGTAAAACCAAGAGCGAAAGAGCGTGTCATTTTTACACGACTCCAGAGAGACCACATTTAAAGGTAAGGTAAACGGCATGACTCCGATCGAAGGAGATATTTTGTAAATTTACGCTTAAACCTATGAAAAGTAACAAAGAATGGATACACAACTATTAGGAATGACGAAGCACCTAGGAAACAGCACCACACAACCAAAAGCTTGTGAACCCTGACATTAAACCCTAGGCACCCCCCACTGAGCTTTTCATATATAACCTTTTTCACAACACTACAAGCTCCACAAATAAGCTAGCCAATGATGAATAACCGACCGGGTGACCAAAGAAAGCAAGGAGCCCGACTTTTGGACAACAACTTCATAAGTCCAAAGAAGCAAAATTGCTACCAGCATGACGAAACGATCCGCAAATGGTCCCAAAGTGACACAGGATCCAAATGAGCTCACAGCTTTCAAAGTTCAAAACCGGGAAACACAAGAACCCCGAAGGAAAGGAAGTTCAAAAAAAGGCAAACCTGAAAAGCCTTGAAGAAATCCAAAATTGGAAGAAAGAGAGAAGGTGCAAGAAACAACCCAAAAAGTTCCAAGTCCCAAGTTCACAAGCTAAGTCATCATGAAATAGCCAAACGACTTCAAGGCAAAGAAGACAAGTCCAAGGGACGGTGCAAGTTGCAGCTTTGGTCATCTTTAAAGCTCCACATATCCTAAACATTCCTCCATTATCCTGTTGTCATTCATCACACCCCATAGCCACGTTATAAGCTCAAAAGACTTCCGACTTAGTAGTTGTGTATCTAATCACGTGAAAGTAACAGGTTGAACGCGTAAATCTAACAAATGTCAAATTCAATGGTTGAGAAGTTGTGACCGTAAGTGAGAAACGAGTGCAAACACCAAACACATCGAGCGTAGGTTAGGAAGCACCACATCAAAACATAAGCCTTGACCCTATGAGGACGAGACTTGTTCGCACGCTTAGCCAAAGAAAATACTGGGGGCAATCGATCGTTCCGATCGATTGCCATGAACTCTAACTCAGATTGCCTTAAGAAAGAATACTGGGGGCAATTGTTGGTTCCAACAATTGCGACAACAACACCGATGGAGGCCCAAAAGTCCAAAACCCAAAGGTTCAAACCATTCTCACAGGCCGGTCTTAAGCCCCACCTCCGCATCCAAACACCCACAGGCCCGTCCTAAGCCCTTCCTCCACATCAAATCCCCGCAGGCCCGTCTTAAGCCCTACCTTCGCATCCAAACATTCACAGGCCCGTCCTAAGCCCTTCCCCCACATCAAATTCCTACAGGCTCGGCTTAAGCCCTACCTCCACGTCCAAACATCCGTAGGCCCATCTTGAGCACTACCATCTCCAGATTTGACATGAACCTTAATCCTTCTACATCCACTTATACATTTTACCCACTTTCACTTAGAATAACCCTTAGGCTCGTCATAAGACCTAGATCCATCCTTAGGCTCGTAGTAAGACCTAGTTCCAACCCTTAGGCTCGTCATAAGACCTAGATCCATCCTTAGGCTCGTAGTAAGACCTAGTTCCAACCCTTAGGCTCGTCATAAGACCTAGATCCTTCCTTTAGGCTCGTTATAAGACCTAGAACCATCCTTTAGGCTCGTCATAAGACCTAGTTGCATTCCCTTAGGCTCGTAGTAAGACCTAGCGTTACCCTTTAGCTTACCCACTCTCATCAAACACATTGCATTCATCACATTCAAATAGGCTCGTCATAAGACCTAGTTGCATTATCCAGGCGTGTCACAAGACCTGGCGACAGAAAAGTTGGCGAGGTGATGGCAATAAATCCTCCTTTTGCGATGTCAACTTATTTTCGGGATCAACGAATGGTGGGCAAAGGCAATAAGTCCCCAAGGTTTTTACCAGGAGTTATCCCTGCACACCGGCTTGGGGGGCGATGGCAATAAGTCCACATTGGGTCCAGTCAGGAGCATTGGCACGGGTTTCGGTCCCCAGAAGCATCCGAGCATCATCAACATCATCAACATCATCAGCATCAGCATCATCATCATCATCAGCATCATCAACATCATCAGCATCATTAACATCATCAACATCATCAGCATCATTAGCATTATCAACATTTCAGCATTCTTGCATTTGCATACCACGCAGTTATCATCATTATAGGTAGTCAACGCCTTAGAATCGCTTGACATTATCTCATTTCCACATTTTAGGTTGTCAACGCCTTAGAATCGCTTGACATTACTTCATTTCACTTTACTTATAGGTAGTCAACGCCTTAGAATAGCTTGACATCATCTCATTCGTCACAGGCAGTCAACACCTTAGAATAGTTTGACATCATATCATCATTATAGGTAGTCAACGCCTTAGAATTGCTTGACATTACTTCATTTTACTTATAGGTAGTCAACGCCTTAGAATCGCTTGGCATCGCATCATATCATCATTATAGGTAGTCAACGCCTTAGAACCGCTTGACATTATTCCGTTTTCGTCACCTAGGTAGTCAGCACCTTAGAATAGCTTGACACATTTTCACTTATAGGTAGTCAGCACCTTAGAATAGCTTGACACATTTTCACTTTTAGGTAGTCAGCGCCTCCGAATAGCTGCACACAATCAACGCGGTTTCGCACAACATGGAGAATTTCATGAAGTCCAAAATTTTGGGGCATCACTCAAGCATCAACCAGACTTTTCACATCCACTACAAAGTCTAGTTGACGGGGGGCAATCTGTTATACCCAAAATTTTGACCCCCTGGGTTAGGGTCTACGGGGTGCTGGTGTTGTGAGAGGCATTTTAATCAAGTAGTGAGGGATTCCGGCTCGATCGGCGCGTTCCATGGCATAGGGAGCAGCTTCGTCATTTTCAGGGGCATTTTGGTAATCTTTAAAGGCACCTGAGACCTCCTATAAGCTTTCTCTCTCCTCCAAAGGGTGCCCAAATCAACTTGAAATGCTTTGATATTTTAACCCATGATAGAGGATGACATTCTAAACATAATGGCGTTGAAATTTTGATTTTTCGAGTTTCCAATAATTTTCTAGCAATTTCTGACTGAATCTGACGAGAAATTCAATTTAAAAATATTCCAACATTTAAAAAATCCGATTCCACTTCAGAAAATTCATAATTTCCATCCTTGACACGTGGTTAAAATTTCACAGCAAAATTCCTTTGGGAAGTCACTTAACGAAAATATCGAAAAATCTTACTTTTACTAGATTTTTTTTATCTTTAAGAAAGTCTATATAAGGGGATAGGTTTTTGGATAAAATTGGAACCTCATATGCTCAAGAACCCTAGAGAGTAAAAAAAACACAGCTTCCTCTCTCTCTCTCACGTTTTCCAACACCCGGCCACCCAAATCATACCGAAAATCCCCCGAAATCACCATCTAAACACGTTTTCTAATTCCCAAAGCACCAATAATCATCAAAACCCCACAAAAACACCTCCAAAACGTGAAGAACAGCAAGAACAACCAACAACCAGAAGCTTGGGTTGAAATCCTCTCGGGTCTGCCATCAACGGAGCACTCGACGAATCACGGTGTGAAGAAACGTTGTGAATCCGAAGGTAAAACAGGTAGAAACTCCACTTCCCCAATTCACCACGGTATTATCTGTCTTGCCTCAAAATTTGGGCTCAAACTAACCTTCGTACGCTTCTGTATTGCTGTTTATTCAAGCTTCTGTCCAGTAACTTGTTACCAAGTTTCGTGCATAATTCGAATTCAAATTGAGAACTTTCGACCACTAACGTATTGTACATCTTTCAGGCTGCGCACCCATAAAATTTGAGCCGAAAACACCTTCGGGAACAGCCTCAAAGCCGCCGTCCGAGGGCTGTCCGCACCCACGGACGTCGTGTCCGGGGTCCCGGACTCCCTGTCTGTAAGCTCGGACACCCACGGACGGCGGCAGGATTTTTAAAATTTAAAATTTAGGTTTTCTAATAATGTCCGGGCCCACGGACAGCCTGTCTGTGGCCCCGGACTTTACAATTTTCTGTTTTCTGTTTAATTCGACTTTTATTGTTATGTAGGTTAACTGGGGTCCGTGGCTTCGGACATTAGGTCCGTGGCTACGGACGGAAACAAAATTTGACCTAATTCTGCCTCCGAAACCCTAGTTTAGGTATTTTAATTTCCACTTTAATTTTCTGTCAAAAATGCTAAAAAACACAAAAAACAGAAGCGCGCACCTAGGTTAAAAAGCAACTTTGTAGAAAGCCGTAATTAAACCAAGTAGAGGAAAAACGACCTAGGAGGGGTAATGAAAGTAATTGAACCCTAATTAAGTCGAATATCGAGCCCCCGAACCCGAACTCTCCTTTCCTAATTTGATCTAGGTTAAAATTAGGTGGCGACTCATAATAGGTTCCAGTGAGCTAGCTTAGGTTTTAATAATTATTGTTATATGACATAGTTATTAATCTTAGGCCATAAGTGGACCTAAAACCCGGTTAGATCCTAATCAACTTTAATCAACATAGGATAGGGTTTAAAATCGAGGCTCACAACCTGCACTTCTTTATGTTCTCACGAGTACAAATACTCAGATCACGTCTAGAAACGACTATCCCTTAATTTCTAGCACCTGAAGTTCTACCCCGTGTATAACTTCAGATTATTAACCCAGATCGATATTACAATTGTTGTAAATCTCTTCACATAAGAATCCCTATTGTGTTTCCCGTGTTTCCCACTCGGTTTTCCTTATTCGTAAAAACCTCTACTTTTAACCCTAGTCTCACCACTTACTTTATAGATGTCGAGTCGTTAAGTAATCAGTCACCGCCTAAGATTTTATTTATCTTTAACAGATAGATAAAATCTTACTTAATATCTTCTATCTTCTTTCTTTGCTCTCTCGGTTTAGGACTAACCGCATCTTTAGTTATTGGTCTTTTTGTGCTTGTCAGTTTGAAGCTGAGTTTGCCGATCAAAATAGCATTAACAGTTTCCCCCTTTTTGATGCGGCAAACCATTGAAGTCTTGAACAGCTTGGATTGATTCCCCCTGAGTCTTGTGCTCAGACAGCTTCGCATGAAACCGTTCCCCCTCAATGTTGCATGTCTTTCAGTTAATCCTGTACTTGGTATAACACTCACAACCTTTCAAGCGTAAAGTGACTCATAACAAAAGAATTGTAGTAATAAAGAAAGAGAGATTTGTAAGCATCAGTGGAAAGACTTAGCATAAGCAACATTCAAGGATGCAGTTAAACATAAAATAGGATTGTAGCATTAGTGTATCCAAAATGTGGCTAGTGTCACGAAGCTAATGCATGCTAATCACAAAAAAATTGAAGTTTGGTCATCCACCGCCATCCACCACAATTCAAGTACCAGCACAAAAACATAAGGACCAAGATCAGTTCAAAGATTTCCAAACATACAAGAACAGTTCAAAGACTTCCAAACACTTCCCCCTTTTGCCTCATCAAAAAGACCAATTCCCGACAAACACAAGAACCAATTACAGACTCAAACAATTATATTTTTCTCAGAAGATTCAGAATCTGGCACCGGCATGAGAGTATCTAGTTTATCTTCCAGCCTCGCCAAATGTGCCATTACCCGCTTCTCCAAAGCCTGGACTGAGTCTAGAACTGACTGAATCAGAGATTGTAGCATGGGATCCGGAGCAACCTGTTTCTCAGTCTTGGCGTTGTGTTGACCTACTTGTTTGAGTTGCCAGCCAGACTCAGAGAGTTCCATCCCCATCTTGGAAAGAGTAGCCAAAGCGAGATAGCTCGTTGGTTGAGCGGGGATGGAGAAGGAATCTTCCAGAGAGATCTGATGATATCTGAGCACTTTCGTTAGCCAAAACGGATAAGGAATCGACGGCTTGGAGCTGTTAATGACAGTCCTCAGATGGGAAATGATCATCCTAGGCAGAGATAGATGTATCTTCCTATCAAGACACCACATAACTGCAAGATCCACTGGTGTAACCTTGTATCTCATGTCAGTCCGAGGAAGAAGACATTGATAGGTTATCATATGTAACAGGCGAGGCAAGACTGCTAAATCCCTCTGTGGGTAGTGCTTGAGTCTAGAACTTACGCGTGACAGAGCAAAGTGATCAACTACCTCGGTATGGGGCGCTACCTCAATTTTCTGTGGATTAAATTCAGCCAGACCGTCTAGGGGAACCTCTAACATCATAGCAAGCCATGCAGGTGAAATTATCATTTTCTTGCCAGTAACTTCAGTCTTGAATTCAAAGGGAGATAGAAATTCCATGTTTTGAATAAATGGAAACAGAAATTCAGGGTAATACGCACTCTCCGCTTAAACAAATTATCCCAACCTTGGAAACGTATGGCATCTCCTAAAGACGCTAAAGAATTATTCTCCAGCCAGTCACAGTCGATCAGCTTACCAGGAACAATATCCGATTCGAGGAAGGCACGACCAAAGACAGGCTTCTGAGGATAAGCACGACTTGGATTTTGTGATCGTTCAAGATGGAATTCCTTTGCCTTAGCTTTGGACAGAAGTTTGCCCACAGACTTCTTGCGCTTCAGAGACCGGGATTGTTGAGCAGGAGAATCGGCAACTTTGCGCTTCGAGGACGGCGCAGGGGTATGCCCAGTTGGCGCTTTCTTGGAACGATCTCGCAGTCCACGTCTGGTAGTATCGTGGGTGGAGATTGAAGGTCCTCTTCAGTCGGGGTCGCCGAGGAAGCCTTCACTGAGGATCGTTGCTTCAGCATTAGGGTTTGGGGAATTTTCATCGGAGAGGGTTTGGAGTTGGAATCGGGATGGGCTGTGAAACTTCTTGTTCAGTTGGCTTCTCCATAGCTAGGGGGCGAACAGTTTCGTCAACAATTAGATGTTCGAAGGAATCCATAGCCCTGGATGAGAAAATCCGAGTTTGATTTGAGACGAAAGAGTTGGCAGGAAGGAAAATTACGTTCGTAAACACAGAGAGAGTGGAGAGTGAGAGAAAATGAAGAAGGTATGTCAAACGTCTTTTGCAGCAGAGAGATGATGTCATTTTTTGTTTCCCTTTTAAAATAGTTATTTAAAAAATGGAGCGAAGTGAATGTAAAATACCGTTATTAAACCTACTATCTCAGTTCCAGACTAAGTTTCACACAACACAATGTACCATAATAAGTGAAATAGTTGAGTAGGGTATCCAAGGAGATCAAATGGTACAACTACTAAATTGAGAAGGTTTACTCTCCGTGGTTCATGGATATATGCACATATACGGTGGCACACTTGTATTACATAAAGAGTTCCTCCTTTCATTCACTTTCCACTGAATTGGCAAGGGGCAGAAGTACAGTCTTATTCCACTGAACCTTCATCATCGCCACAGATTCATACTCACAACAAGGTCCTTTAAAAAAAACTTTCTTTTTCGCTTTTGTTTCATGTTACAAACAGGGACTTGACTTTTACTCCTTATCTTTGTAGCAGCGTTGGGTCAACTTGCCCAGAGCAGTTGCCCTTAGGAAGTTAGGTGATAAGGCACCCTTAAAGACTTAATAGCCAGATAGAGAGGCCAATTCTGTTTTCTTTTTCCTGTTTTGCTTTAATTAGAACGTTAAGTATTAAACTGTGAGTAGCGGAATCTCTTGCCTTGTTCATACCACCATTCCATCCTTCAAACCAAGTTCATTCATGAATACAAGCATGGCACTGTATGTAGGCTTATGATCCATGTTAAACACCGGAGGATAGACTTAATTCCCAAAGTAGTCAGGCGTTAGCAGTTATGATCTCGTAAAAAGTATAACTACTTGGATTTGCACAAAACTTATTAATCACAGAGTATGGTAATTGATTATGTAATGACTCATTAAGAACTGTGATAACAATGTTATGAAACAGATTTTTCATTCTCAACATAAAAAACTCAAACAACGGAATGAAAAAGAATTACAACGACCTTAGTTTAAAACTGAAACTGTTAAACTGTGGAAAGTAAGAAAAAAAAACAGAAAACAAATTCTCACTTCGTATTAACCATGCCTATCTCAAACCTAAGTCTCTCAAATTTCTCTTGGTAAGGGCTTGGTAAAAATGTCAGCTAACTGCTTGTCTGTCGAACAGTGAAGTAGAATGACGGTGCCGTGTTCAACATGATCTCGAATAAAGTGATGACGAATATCTATATGTTTAGACCGTGAGTGATGAACTGGATTCTTGTAAGCTCAATGGTACTCGTGTTGTCACAATAGATTGGGACGGGTATAAAAGAGGCCATAGTCTTCAAGTTGTCTAAATAACCACAGGATCTGTGCACAACAAGCAGCAGCAGCTACGTATTCAGCCTCAGTTGTGGACAGAGCAACAGATGCTTGTTTTCTTGACGACCATGCTATCAGATTGGATCCAAAAACTGTGCAGTACCCGTGGTGCTCTTTCTATCAGTAAGAGAGCCTCCAAAGTCAGCATCCGTGTATGCAGCAAGAGTAGGTAGTGAGTCTGCAGTGTATAATAAACCAAGTGATGATGTCCCTTGAAGATAACGAAAGATGCGTTTCACGGCCTTGACATGGGGTACTTTTTGGATGTGCCTGAAACCGCGCACAGAAACAGACACTTTGCATATCTGGTCTACTAGCTGTAAGATAGAGCAGGGAACCAATCATTCCTCTATAAACCGTGGGATCTGTGGATTCTGCATCAGGCTTCAGACCTAGTCTGAGAGTGGTAGACAATGGTGTATGCATCGGCTTACTCTCATGGAACTTGTATTTGGTTAAAAGCTCAAGTGTGTACTTGGTTTGACTAATAAACGTTCCATCTGCTGTCTGCCTAATTTGGAGTCCTAGAAAGAAGGTGAGCTCACCCATGTTACTCATTTGAAATTCTTTGGTCATCATAGAAGCAAAGCCTTGTGTCAGACTGGAACTGGTAGAACCAAAAACAATATCATCGACATAGATCTGAACTAACAGCTTGTCTGCCCCGTTTTCTTTGATGAACAGCGTGCGATCCACCTTTCCCCGTACAAAATTTTGTTGTAGAAGAAAAGATGTTAACCGCTCATACCAGGCCCTTGGCGCTTGCTTGAGACCATATAGAGCTTTCTTCAATCGAAACACATAATCAGGTTTCTCTGGATCAACAAAACCAGGAGGCTGAGAAACGTAAACTTCTTCCTTGAGATTTCCATTCAAGAACGCGCACTTCACATCCATTTGATAAAGAGTGAATTTGTGTAATGTGGCAAATGCAATGAGAAGGCGAATAGCCTCAAGGCGAGCAACCGGAGCGTAGGTCTCATCAAAATCCAAGCCTTCTTGTTGATTGTAACCTTTGGCCACCAATCGTGCTTTGTTCCTGGAAATATGTCCTTCTGAATCCAGCTTATTCCTATAGACCCACTTAGTTCCAATGATATTTTGATCTTTCGGTTTAACAACAAGTTCCCACACATCATTTCGTACAAATTCATTCAGCTCCTCGTGCATGGCATTAATCCAGCTCTCATCCTCCAATGCTTCTTTCACAGTTTTAGGTTCTGTTGTGGAAACAAAACCAGAGAAGGCGCAGAAGTTTTGCGTGGTAGATCGAGTTCTCACTCCTGTGTCCAAGTCTGACAGAATATTTGTGATATCAATGCCAGGAGCATTCCTTGCTGTCAAGCGATGAGGTGCTTCTGTTGTCGGTCTTTGAGAGGCATTATTGTTGACTGATACAGTCAGAGGCTGTCCTGAGTTCGGAACTGATGGAGGTGATGTCCCGGTTTGAGTCAAATCTTCTTCGGAATCTCCTCCTGAATTATCATCAAGAGAAACGTCTCCTTCTTTAGCCTGTAACAGATCCTCGATTACTCCTTGACTTGACCTTCCTCCAAAGTTGTTCTCATCAAACTTGACATTTGTGGATTCTTCTACCACAAGAGTTCGTTTGTTGAAAACCCGATACGCCTTGCTCTTCATAGAGTAACCAAGGAAAACTCCAATGT